>DVQH01001392.1:0-13034 GCA_018231625.1 Papilio phestus | reverse complement strand
GTAAGCAGTATATGTCTTTCTCCTCCTCTACCAGTGTACTCCTCCACACTTCATATCTGATAAATATTTTAACAAAGACATATACTGCTTACATGTACACTTTACTAATATAAATGCAAAAGTTTAGATGTATGGATGAATGGATGAATGATGAATGAATATTTGTTAGAGTTTGTAGCCTAAACTGCTGAATGGATCTTGGTGAAATTTGGCAGAAATATAGAGGATAGTCTAGAAGAACACATAGGCTACTGACTTGTTTTTTTTTAAATTCCACATGGACAGAGTCAAGGGCGACAGCTAGTATTACTAATAAAAGTATTTTTAAAAGTAAAGTAGGTTAAAGTACACTGTAAACAAGTGGTATAAAAGTGATGAATCATGCAATTATAAAGTCTTTAAGGTTGAATGAATTGATGCTAAAATAAAAAATGCTGAATTGGATAACTTACCCTATGTATAATTCCTGCAGAGTGAATATATTTCAATCCGCGTAGAATCTGATATACAAGGAACTGAACATGATCATCTGATAGTTTTTGTGTGCGCACAATATTGTTCAAATCTGCACCCATTAAATGTGTCACAAGATATACTTGTTGAAATTCCTCTAAATTCTTTTCAGGACTAAACACATCCAGCAGACCTACAACAAACAAATACTTGTATGTCTTCATTAATGTTGCTTCACTGTTCTTATTTTTTTTTCTATTTTCACATTACATTTGAAGCCGATACTGTGAACTTTGGAACAAGGTGAAGACTTCTTTTTAATCATTGTATTAAAAATTCAGATATATTAATGCCTAATTATAATGTAAATTTCTATAACTTTATCAATCTTACTAATGTTATAAATATATAAGTATAGATAGATGGATGGATATTTTTCAAAGGTATTTTCAGAATGGTTTGTTGAATGCCACTCAAACTTTTTTTTTAATTCCTTGCAAAAGTCACAGGCAAAAGGTAGTATTAAACTTTATGTAGTTTTCAATGAATAATACCACATTTACTTTAATCTTGTTACTTGTTAATACTTACCTATAACATTTTCATGATTCATATGCTTCAACAATCGAAGTTCTCGATATGATCTTTTGGCATGCACCGCAGACTGAAATGGTCTTGCCAATTTTTTAATGGCCACTTTCATATTATGAAGTGTATCTATAGCGGAACTGTAAACAAAATAAATACATCTCGATTAATTGTAGTGTGATGCAAATCCCAATAAAACTGGCAAATATCATTTTTATGGTTAACATGCAATTCATTATACAGCTAGTAATCAAGTTTATTCAACATTGCTATTATTAAAAAAATATGTGAAACGTAGATACCAATCTTCCAGATTGCACGATAAGTTCTAGATAATTTTAGACCAGTGTTCGAACCAGTTCCACCCACACAATACAAGCCACTTTATTGTTTGAATAATCTGTAATTTTAATTTCGCGATTCTTGGAATATTACTAGCAAATCAGAAAAAAACATAATTGTTATCACAGTTGCCAAATTATGATCAAAAATAAACACATACCATACTTGACCATAAGCACCAGACCCTACAGGTGTAAGCATCTGATATCGCTCGGGCACAATCCATTCTGTTTTATTGATTTCTACAGTATGGAATCGTGGCATCTTGTTTTTTAAGTTCTAAATTAGATTTCACTTTTTAAGCGCTTTATAAGATATCTGTAAACAAATCTATAATTATTCAATATGAAAAATTGAAATAAATCGCTGTCAAAAGCTGTCACGCATTGTTCGATAGTGAAGTGCATTAGTGCATAATAGAACATATTTTGGTATCGATTAAAAGGATAGATTCGATTTACTTTTATTTCGTTTTAGCACATTACTTCGTAATTTTGTCTAATTCCATTTGTTTATTATAACCGCTGTATCACGCTTCGTGAAATAGTACTTAATATTTTTATATACTCTATAAAATATTTACTGAAAAGTCATTTTGACAGCGACAGTCAAGTTCTTTGATGTCAGTTCTTCTGTCAGTGGAAAAGCAAATTTTAGGAACAACAAACACCTGAACTCTAAGATCACAAAGTAGATTCATCAAAACCACTAATATGGCACAGACGGCGGGGGTAAAGCCCATGACTATAGTTGGTCGTGTGGCGTCTGAACGAGAAAGATGTCTTGGTATGACTGAAGCGGAAAGAGCGTGGCGTAAGCAATGGTTAAAAGACCAGATTTTAGCTTCTAACGAGCCAGTACATGTCGAAGAATACTGGAAGGAACGCATTAATCCTATTCGCCGTTTGTACCGCAAACCTCTGGATGTTATATACAATGCCCTAGCCCCTACTTTGGTAAGATTACATAACCCCAATAACCTAAACAGTGTAATGGAAATAAAGGTAGTTTAAAAGAGTAATTTATGTTATTTCAGGGAGCTCAGCGTGCTGCAGATTACAGATACATTACAGGGAAACTTGGAATCATGGCATTTGGAGCATTGGCAATCCATTATTATTTCAAGTACAATACAAATGTAAGTGTAACCATTTCCAACATAAAATCTTATTAGCTTAATTAAGCTTGTTAATTAATGCCATTCCTTGATAGCATTGATGTTTTTGTTTCACTTTATTGTGATAAGAATTTGTCCTGCTTCATCTTATAGATACTAGCTGATTATGCCTAATCTATTATTTATTTACTACTTTTAGGACTGGACAAGGAAAGGCGGTTGGAGAGTAATGAAAACAAAACCAATGGTTCTGCCAGGACAACCTGGTTTCCCATATAAATCTGATCGTCATGTCCCAGCTGATTATGCAAGCAGGGGATTCAAAACATCTCCCATATAAATTTCATTGGCACTTTAATATTGTTAATAGTTCAATGAAATTCTAGAAGTTGTTAACCTTTGCTTCTAAAAGAAATTGTAATAAAATATTAGTCATTAAAGGTAATTTATGAAACCACATTTTGTTTGACTTGTAGACTAGAGCAGAAGTTTTAGATGTGAACTTAACATTTTAATTTATTAAAAAAACATATTTATTATACTTATGAAATAAAACTATTTGTCATGAAAGTGATAAAATCTGTAGATGATTTTTTTAACTAATTTATTAGGCAAAATGTATGCCCTCTGAATTAAAAGCATGTAACAGTTTCATAAAATCATCACAGTCCATTGTTCTAGCTCTCATTTGATCCACTCCAGCGGAAATTAATATTTCTTGAACCTTTGGCTTTATATCAAAATCATCTGGAATTTCCTGCAACAACATATATTTATAAATTACCAATTACATCTGACATTAGACCTGACATTAGTCCCTTTTCCTTCCCACCCTTTTTCTTATAAGAAAAGGATGGCAATAGAAATGTGGATTTGATGCTGGAGGACATACATAGGGAGGCTAAATACCCTCTTTATGTGCGTTTCCTCCTCTGTCAAGTAAGGGTAGGCAAAGCATCTGCTATTGCGAATGTCTATGGGCAATGGTCACTTCTCTATTTTGGCAGAGTCAGGTAACTGCTTGCTTGTTTGCCACTTTATAAAATAAAAAAAAAGCAAAACAGCTTAACAATTTAACTTACATTTAATAAAGACAAAATATTACCTTGTCATGTAGTGAACAGTGTACTTTATAATTCTTTTCTAGTGCTGCCATTGTTGTTGAGTGTTTGAAAGCAGCTGATAATGTTTTATTCTTTCTAACAAATGCTATTCTTGTTAAGCCATCCCACTCTACAAAATTTATAGGTGGAGGTGGATTTCTAGGCTCAATTCTGACCACACTGGATTCAACTTTTGGTGGCGGCCTGAAATTGTTTTTCCCAACCTGTCAAACAGTATTTTGTAAATTATTAGTGCAAGGAGTTCCTCAGGTAGAAAGATATTAAAATATTACCTTCATCAACATATCAACTCTGGCTAAAAGTTGAGTGTTAATAGACAATCTACAGTACAGCTTGTCACCAGGTTTGGCCACCAATCTTTGTGCAAATTCTTGTTGAAACATAAGCACAGCACATCTAAAGAATGGCCTGTGTAACAACAACTTGAATACCAAAGGTGAACTGATTTGGTATGGAATATTTGCCACACATATATCAAAAAATGGCAATTCTGTTTTCAATACATCTCCGACAATTATTTGCAACTTAGATTGATATGGTGTGCCTTGAACTCGTTTTTGAAGCTCAGCAACCAATCTGTAGAGAGGCAACATTTATTAATTCTGGGAGCATTCAAAACATTTAGAAATAACGTTCAAGCCGGTATAAAACTATCTACCTTGTATCAATTTCACAAGCAATAACTTTTTTGACGCGATCCAACATTTTAATTGTCATATTACCAGTACCTGGACCAATTTCAAGAGCAACATCAGTAGGTCTTAGTCCAGATTTATCTAACATTGACGTAATAATAAGAGGGTTTTTTAATATATGCTGGCCGAAATCCTTATTGAACTGAATACCTACGATAAAGTAACATTATTAAATTTAATACAAAACATAAACACACATGTGATTATAACCTTAACTCTAAGAAAAATTACCTTGTTTCGCAATTTCATTATGTACTCTTGCTTTCTTTTCTGCTTTTATTTTAGGCATTTTGAACAAATTGTTTTTCGATAATTAAGGATAAAAGAAATCTGAACTTATCTAAAAAATATTGACATTTGATTAGTTTGACGTATTGACATGTGTCAAATGCACATGGTAAATCGAATAGTCAAAGACAAAGAGTAAATTACACAGAGCAATTCATCATGCTTGGAAAGTGTGTTAGAAAACATAGTAAGAAAAATCGTTTTTTCACAGGTGGGCATTTAAAAAAGTAACGAAAAAGTTACGTTGGTTTATTCCCTCTATTGAAGGTTTTGTCATAAAAAGCCATACAATGTTGGCAAATATTAATTCACATTGTACGACTGCATTACTGTAATTAATTTTTTTTTACCAAATTATGGGTCGGTGTATTTATCAAACGAGAAATGTAAGTTATAAAATCAAACTGTCAATAACTTCAAACTACTGATGTACTATTTTTCAAATTTTAATAGAAATTGTTAATATTTTTTAAAAAGATAAAACCATTTTGTAATTTACTGGTTTTTGTAACTGGTATGTGTTATGAACAATTCTTAATTTCTATCTGGCAATTCATAATCGTCAAATTTTGGCATGGTTGATCTTAACTTGAAAGAATAAAATAATATCGTTTTGTTGGAATTATTATGAAAATGGAGTGGAAACCTGAACCAGAAGGATTACGGCAAATACTTACACTTCTCAAGGAGTCTCAATCACCGGACACAGTTACCCAGAGAGCTGTTCAACAAGTATCCTTTTGTAATTCTTTAGTCGGTTGCACTAATCGGCGTGGATGTTTTTTTTATTATAAAACCGTTATATTTTTAATTTGGAGCAATTTTAAGATTAAAAAATGTATGGGTTTGTATATTAGTTATGTACTAATTATAATTTAGATCTTAGCATCTTTTCACCACGCTCGTGATAAAATCGATTTTTCCGACATGACAGTCATTGACAGCTTTCCGTTGTAATTATATTTTCCATAACAATATTATATCAGAAATTGGAAGAATTGAACAAGTACCCCGACTTTAACAATTACCTTATTTTCGTATTAACAAAATTAGTCTCAGAAGAAGAGCCTACAAGGTCTCTTAGCGGTTTGATCTTGAAAAACAATGTAAAAGCGCACTACAACAGTTTTCTGCCGGAGGTCGCAGAGTTCATAAAACGAGAATGCCTATCAGCTGTAGGAGACCCTTCACCTTTAATCAGAGCCACTGTAGGCATTATAATTACTACTATAGCAAGTAAAGGTGAACTGACATCATGGCCAGAACTCTTGCCTGCTCTGTGTCATATGCTTGATTCTCAAGACTACAATGTGTGTGAGGTAAGATGACAATGCAACTATGTATATCAAGAGTTGTTCTTGTTGATATATGAGTATTAATAAATAAATATTAATTTTCAGGGTGCTTTTGGGGCACTTCAGAAGATTTGTGAAGACACTGCAGAAGTTCTTGACTGTGATGAATTAAATAGACCACTAAATGTTTTAATACCTAAATTTCTTCAGTTCTTCAGACATTCATCACCTAAAATAAGATGTCATGCTATAGCATGTGTCAATTATTTCATAATGGGCAGAACACAAGCCCTTATGTTGCATATTGATTCTTTTATAGAGGTAAGTAATAATAAACATTAACACAACTAAGACATTTTTTTATTTTTCCAAGTTTTGGCAGCATTTGAATGTTACTGTGCTTGAAAAATAAATCTTTGAAAAGTGACTATATGCTTTGTTCTAATTTTGCAATATCTGTTACAGAATCTTTTCCATCTAGCAGCAGATGAAGATCCAGATGTGAGGAAAAATGTTTGTCATGCCTTAGTTTTACTCCTTGAAGTTCGATTGGACAGACTCATACCACATTTACCTAATATTATTGAGGTATTCATGAAAACAAGTTAGATATCATGTATTCCTAAAAGCTTTATAGAGGTTTTATTTAAATTTTTTTTACAGTATATGTTAATCCGCACACAAGATCCTGAGGAAGGTGTTGCTCTGGAAGCGTGTGAATTCTGGCTTTCACTTGCAGAGCAGAATGTTTGTCGAGAGGTGAACATTATCCTAAGAAATTATTTCACTTACCCACTCTCTTGTTCTTTTATTATTGTAGACCAGGTATTGCAAAACTTAACATATCAAATGTCATATTTTCTTAACCAAGGTCATAGACATCCTATCAAATAATTTTGATTTTAATTGACTATTAGGATTATTTTGTAACATAGGGATCATCTGCATTTTTCCTAATGTAATTCACATTTTAATTTTTATATTGCATAATTAATTTTTGCATTCATGCTAATGGTTTGTCATTCCCAAAGTAAATTTTTTAAAGTCTGGCAACAAATCAGTTAACTTATTGAAGTAAAAAGAAAGTAAAAGCTAAATATTTAAATAGTAAATGAGTATTTTCATGTAGGTGTTAGGTCCTCGTCTGCCTGCGCTGCTCCCCGTGCTAGTGCGAGGCATGCGCTACTCAGAGATGGATGTGATCCTGCTCCGCGGTGACCGGGACGACGACGCGGACGACGCGGAGCCCGACCGCGAGTCCGACATACGCCCGCGCTTTCATAAACCACGTTCACACACCATCAAGCACAATGGTAATATACCAATAGACAAGATTTTTTTTTACTTGTAAATGTTTATAATCCTAAAGAGATGATTGTAATTATCAAAAATGTTTAAGGCTCTAAAGACTATGCACTCAGTTCTACCTATTTGTTAAGACTCATATGTTTAGTTAAAAGTACATGTGTAGGAAAAATTTAAACTGTCAGTAGAACTGTGATCTGAGTGTATGTTGAGCGAGTTATATTTGTCACATGCTGTACAAATTGCATTTAATTTATACCCTTTATGATCTAATTAAAAACTAGAATATGCAAGTTAAATAATTAAAGCACACATTTCTTATTTAGAGCAGCATTGTCAAATATTGCCATAATGGTTGACAACCTCTGATAGGATGTGGCGCTTGAAAAAGAAATGGGATGCAGTACTTAGGGGGTTTTTTGGTATAGTAATGTTTGTGGTGCAGCGGGTGCGGGCGACAGTAACATGTCCGGGGGCGGGGAGTCTGACGACGAGGACGAGGGCGGTGCGGAGGGCGATGACGGCTCGCTGTCGGACTGGAACCTGCGCAAGTGCAGCGCCGCCGCGCTCGATGTGCTCGCCAACGTGTTCGGTGCGGACCTCCTGCCCGTGCTATTCCCCATACTCAAGGAGACACTCTTCCACAACAGCTGGATTATTAAGGTAAGATTTAACCTTTAATAAATTATTTCCTATAATGTAATGTAGTTATGCACCTGTTTGCTAATTTATCTGATTTGTGTATACTTGTTGAATTTGTGGTTGAATTGTGTGAATAAATTAGCTGTTGTGTATACTTATATAAATAAAGTTAAAAAAAAAGATAATGTTAATTTCCCATTTTTTACTTTTTCTAGAATATAATGACTTGTGTCATTAGACTCGCACGAGACATTTCTCTCGACCACTCTCATTTTATTTCAAAGGAGAATCCCTTTTGTAGTTCAATATTTAATGAGGAATTGACAAATCGTTATTGAGCTATATGGGTCTCTAGGGAATGAAGGCACCTTAGTATTTTGAATTGATTTATATATGTAGTAGCTTTCGCCGGCAACTTAATTCTTAGATAAGCATGTTAAATGACGCGGATCAGGAAAGCGGTATCCTTGCGCTGGGCGCGGTGGCGGACGGTTGCATGGGCGGCATGGTGCCGCACCTGCCCGACCTGGTGCCGTACCTGGTGTGCTGCCTGGCGGAGCGCAAGGCGCTCGTGCGCGCTATCACCTGCTGGACACTCTCGCGCTACTCGCACTGGATCGTCTCGCAGTCACATGATCAGTATCTGAGACCTGTTATGACTGAGGTAAAAACAATGATTCGCTTTCATTTTGAACAAACATTTAAAATTAATTAGCCCGTGACTTAGTCGAAAGTAATTTGCCTATGTTGTCTTTCAGACTGTGTTCTCCATCTGTGCTAAATTTCAAAGATCCATATTAATCCGTTTTAAACGTTCATCCCAATTTTTCATTTATCTAATTAGCATGATTAATAATTCGTTACAGTACAGTACATATTGCCTTTTCTTATTTTTTAACTCATTTAATGATGGGTAATAATAAATAAATCAATCAAAATTATTAATTACACAGTGTAAAGTTACTATAGTGCTATAAATCTCTTAATGCCTCTTTTATTAAATGTTATTCTTTCCTTCAGTTATTGAAGCGCGTACTGGACAACAACAAGCGTGTGCAGGAGGCGGCGTGCTCGGCCTTCGCCACACTGGAAGAGGAGGCCTGCACAGAGCTGGTGCCCTACCTCGGACACATCCTGCAGACCCTGGTGTTTGCTTTCGGCAGATACCAACATAAGAACTTACTAATATTGTACGATGCTATTGGAACATTAGCGGACTCGGTGGGACACCATCTTAACAAACCAGAATACATCAATTTATTGATGCCACCGCTCATCACAAAGTGGAATGTATTAAAAGATGAAGATAAAGATCTCTTTCCTCTACTTGAGGTTTGTATTTTCAAATGTAGACTAATTAATCTATACTAAAATTATAAACAGGAAAGATTATTTATGTATGTATTTCATTCAATAAAAAATTACTGAACTGATTTTAAAAATTCTTTCACCATTAGAAATGTAATTTGTCTATGAGTACCATAGGTTTTATTTATTTTTTAATTTAATTTTACGTGGACGAAATCGCGAGCAACAGTTAGTAATTGATAACATATTCAGTAAATAATATTTTTTGCAGTGTCTGTCGTCTGTGGCGACCGCGCTGCAGTCAGGGTTCCTGCCGTACTGCGAGCCTGTCTTCAGAAGATGTGTGTCTCTTATAGAACAAACTCTTAACCAGAATATTGTAAGTTAGTTGTTACAAATACAAATACTGAAATTTTATCGCTAATAGTGAATTACAGTTCATAATATTTTATAACTAGCTATTTGCATTAAGATTCTAGAGAAATTCCTCGGCTTTCTGACTAATGGGAAACCATCCAATTGGTGAAATTTAAAAAAAATCAGACAACGACAGAACTAGATATAATAAGGATATTATACCTATATACAAATCTGTCTATTCACAAGGTCATGTTTGTTCTGGGTAATCTCTGAAACAACTAGACTGATTTTGTTAGTACTTTCATTAGAAGGCATTTCATGTATACAAAATCATTATATTTTATTATACTTAATTGTGGACTGTAGTAGTCAGGGTATAATATTGGAATTGATTATGTCGGCAGGCAAACAGCCAAAGCCCGGAGCAGTTCGAGGCTCCGGACAAGGACTTCATGATTGTGGCACTGGATCTGCTGAGCGGGCTGGCTGAGGGGCTGGACGGACACATTGACCACCTCGTGCATAACTCCAACCTCATGCAGCTGCTCTACCAGTGTATGGGAGATCCCATGCCGGAGGTATGTTATATATCACACCCTGGGAACTAAAAGATTCAGCTAACGGGTTAACAGGTGACTAATAGGCTTAAGATCCCTTTTTCACTAGCAATAACTGCCATTTCTGTAAAGCATTGTGTGTTTTCCACTGGCCTACATGGATCTTATTGATAAATAGCCATAAGAGGTCTGTCAATTTTTTAAAGCAGGTTTTGAAATTACTTTACTTAATTCTGAAAAAAACTAGCTATATTACAGAAAATGTAGAACGGATTTCGTTGTGAACATTGGAAAGTGCATTTAAAGAATTAATTTTTTGCTTATAAATAACTTGCAAATACCCTTTCAAGCCAGGATTATTATTTTCTGGGTAACTATAGATAAAAGTGTAATATTATGTCAGGTACGACAATCATCGTTCGCGCTGCTGGGAGACCTGACGAAGGCGTGCTTCCAGCACGTGCACCTGTACATCCCGGAGTTCCTCACCATCCTGGGCATGAACCTCAACCCCGAGCTCATCTCCGTCTGCAACAACGCCACCTGGGCCATCGGGGAGATTAGTATCAAATTAGGTAACAACACACTTAACATAATACTGAAATATGGAACATGTGTGGAATCAAGGGAAATAACTAGAAGAGCCGTTGGCAAAGGCTACAGTACAGAACAAATTATAACAGGAATTGGACACACTGCAGCGATGTAAAGATCTTTGTAGGCTAACAAAAACACTATTACAGTTTTTTTTTATGTTTAATTTTTTGAAGTAATAAAGATTTTTATGTTGGGTAAATCAAAAAATAAAATGAGTTGCTAATCAATACTAGATTTGTCAATTAAATGTTGTGTAAATTTTGTAATGGCTTTTATATTTGATATTTTTTGTAACAAAACCAAACAACCTAATTAATATCATTTTCACTCGCATTTTTTTCTGTTTTTGTATGTTTGTCTTTTGTGTCCTATTAAATGTTCGTAATGGTTGTTGTAGGTCCCGAGACATCAAAGTACATACCTTTAGTGCTGGGTCACCTCGTTGATATAATCAATAGACCCAACACGCCTAAAACATTACTAGAGAACACAGGTAAGTCACACGCAGTTATATACTTTATGTAATTTATATAAAATTGAAATACTAATAATTTCTAATTGATACATACATTTATTATGTGCACTTTGCTAGAATGAATTTGAGTGAATACATTTTTTGGTGGCAGATATGTTGTGATACCTATATATTGTTTACCTTTGTATCACTTCACTGCTTTATATTTGTTACCCATACGATTCATTATGATCTTTACAATTTGTTGCTCAAATATTCCTGATTTTTTTATCTTTAGTAGACAGTTTGGCAGAAATAGTATAATGTAAATGCTAACACTGTTTGCTAAGGAGATTAACATTAAATGTATTATTTGAATTTGTTTATATAGTAAAGTTAGTTGTGTTGGCAATGGAGAGCAGTGATATGTGTGTCCGCTAGCCTTGGCGGAGTGCAACTGCCTCGGCCCGTTGCTGTTTAATTTCTGGGGTGTAACGTCCATGTACATACAATCGTGCAATAGTTCTCGTTAGGGATTATTTGTATTTGTAATAATGATTTGTTGCTGTTGACTTATGTATTTGATATGTTTTGAATGGTTTGTTCATTTATTTTCTTGGTTTTGTTCTCGGTATATCGTGGCGTGTAGCGATTACTATCGGTCGGCTAGGTTATGTGTGCCCCCACGACGTCGCACCCGTATTACATCAATTTGTACGCCAGTGGTCTGTAGTCAATTTTTTTTATTACTTTATATTATTATTATTATTACGATTACGTTTAATATTTAATAAGTTATCGGTCGTTATCATTTCGATCGTGGATGGTGTTTGTTAATGGCTTGTTAATGTTTATTATCAGTTGTTTGAGTTGACCGCAGTATAACTATGCACCTGCTCGTACTGAGTACGACGCCGAGGCCACATTTTGCATACACTGACTATCCGGGGTGGTATCAACTAGATCATGTTCTCAATGCCGTACCTTGTGTTGAACACCATCCGCTTTCTAAATTATATAAGCTATATATATTATATTGTCCAAACTGCAAGGCGAACGCCCTCCATATATGTATTCGGTTATCCTTCCCATAACTAACAGCAGATAAACGGTTCAAACTGCCCCATTAATGCATATCTACTGCACGATAACTAAAACAGTATGGTGAATGTTCTGCTTTTCAGTTTGGAACGCTCACGAGACGTTCACTTGATGTTCTGTTCTCAATGTTTCACTTTTGATATTTGTTTCTTCACATAACCATATATACAATATAGTTACATCTTTAATTGTTTATTACATTTTGCTTTTTATTATTTTCATAAGTTTCGTAAATGACACTTGGAGCGACTGTTTTGAAATAATGTGACGTCTCGAAGTGCCATCATAGAGGAGTGACCTTATTTATTTATATTCTTTAACATCATTTTCTTTAATGTGTTTTTAATATATTTAACCTTATATCCTATATGTTATATTTTCTGCAGCTAAAATCGATAGACCATCATATAAATGTTATATGTTTAGAAATGTGAAAATAATAGATGCTTCGTAGTTTACCAGTTTATTTCGCTCGTTGCTTATGCCCCATCAATTAAATACATCAAAAAAATGGAAACTTGTATTTTCGCTAAGGTTAATAAAGCGGCAGAGACCTAAACGACTACATATAAAATACTGCTATAGAATATATGGTAGCATTATTTATTACAAATACACATTAAATCAGATGTAAAATTAATGTCACTTTGAATATGATTAACGATTATTTGACAAATAAAGTCACTCTGAATTATGTAGGTGACGACGATTGCTCCACTGCCCATACGATGCATAAAATACGTATTGAATAATATTTCTTATAATAAATGTATGAGTGCAGTGTAGCAATAGAGTTGTGTTGTGGCGG
>DVQH01001391.1:0-13036 GCA_018231625.1 Papilio phestus | reverse complement strand
GAGAGTAAGAGAGAGAGAGAGAGAGAGAGAGAGAGAGAGAGAGAGAGAGAGAGTACACACACCTGCAATACACGTGTCTATCTCTAAGAGTGAGTGTTTGAGTATCAACTTGTTGTAATCTATAACACAAAAACAAAGGTTTTATTATTATACTTGTTTCTGTGAATCAAACTTTGTTTTTTCCATTTATTTCTAAAAAATAAAAACAATAAAATTAGATCTTGTCATAGATATTTATATCTAAACATTGATTATTCGAGATTAATTGTTATCTTCTATTTAATAAATAAAAAAAGAGTTGGATAACCTTGGAGAATTACGTAAATCTACAGGTGGTTTTGTATGTGTGTGTTTGTGTTTTTAATTAACTTTTGAATATCTCAACAAATGTGAAAATTTTTCAAGTGCTAAGATAAAACACATGTCTTTCGCAATTATTAACAGTTGTTATGTTTTTTTCAAGGTTATTGCCATAAAATACTTTGAGGGAAAAGTGACAAAAAAATTGTTGTTAAGTTGTTAAAGTTTCAAAAATTGCAAAACATTAAATTTCCGTAAGATGGTGCCACAAGTTGCAAAATTTATGTATTTAGAACTATGAATTTCGAACCTACTATAACAAACCCGAACAGTTCGTTTTATTTGTTCGTTTAGTTTGCGTTTGATTCGTTTTTTGTTCTTTTAGTTAGTTTTTCAAGTTGGTTTTATTTTCGAACCAAGCCAAACTACTTATTTGACTAACTGTTCGAGGTTTGTGACAGCCCTACCAACAAAGCTTGGTCCTATTTTTGTGCAATGGAAAATCTTCTTAAAGGTGATAGTTTGCAAAATAGTATCTTTATTATTTATGATTATCAATAACTTTTTTTTCTAGAACCCTGTACAAGCCCAGGATTTAATGGCATAAATTGGTGTTCGGCAGAGAGACAGACATTCTCATAGAAATATGGAGAGACAACTTTGAAGAATATAACAGTGTTAACCGAAAACATCGTAATCTATGAACGAATTCGCCAAGCTTTGCTTGATTCTGGATACACTGGAAGACATAGACAAATTCAGGTTAAGATAAACCATCTTAAAGCCTACTTCAAGAGTGAAAATCTCCGAACTGGACAATGCTTTAGTATTACAATAATAATTAAATAAACTAAGTGTTTACTAATTAAAAATTATTTTCTTTGTTTAATTAATTCATTTAAATAACAATTTAGAAAAGTGAAAAATAGAAATTATAAAAATTTAAAAAATAATTCTGGATACAGGAATATTCCAAAAGATACGATATTCAGACAATAATAAATTAATAATCTCTCTCTCTCTCTCTCTCTCTCTCTCTCTCTCTCTCTCTTTCATTCGACAACTTTCTAAGGCCTAAAAACATGCATTCTTTAGTATTGCAATAATAATAAAATAAAATAAATGTTTACTAATTAAAAATTATCTTCTTTGTTTAATTCATTAATAAAATAACAATTTAGAAAAGTGAAAATAAGAATTATAAAAATTTAAAAACAAATTTAAAAGATAATTCTAGGTACATGCATATTCCAAAAGATACCATATTTGGACAATATATTAAACCAATAATCAGTTGTAGACATTAACCACCTCAACCGGATAGGCAATCTCGGTGTTGACGCCACACATATTCTTGCCACGAGCCAACCGAAAGTAGCCATTCTCACCCCAGTTAGGGCCCCAGCTATTCTTGATAATCCACGCATCATCGGTGTAGCCAACCAGGAGGACAGCATGGTTGATCTGGGTGGAACAGTTGGGATCATCCAGTACTCCACTTCGGTAATTGCGTGACAATGGGTTAGCATTGACGGTGATGTAGAGTGGGCCGTAGTTGACCAGTGCTTGTTGAATGTTCTCGTCGGTGAGTTCTTCCACGGGAGAGCTTGACGAGTAACGAAGGCGGCTACGAACGCAATAATCGGCAACCTTAGCAAAGATTGGCAGACGAGAATCTCGGCAGTACTCGTTGCGAGCCTAGAATTAATTTTGTGAGTTAGGAGCTATACTTTAATTACGTAAGCAAAATATTAAAATTTTTTAACCCCTCTCTCCGTATGGTGAGCATTTTTGCTTACTAAAAAAATTGTTCAGTAAAGGAGTTTATTTAAAAATTTTAATTTCTACCCTTTCCCACATGCTGACGTAATTTAAAGTACGACCTTCTATCAAATCTTTCCGGATATATTAATCGCAAGTATGGTAGTGGTTTTCTATGCATTATTCTATTCTATTCTTCTCATTTCTTGCCACACTTTTGCACTGAAATCAGAGTTGCGAATAAAGCATAAATGAGAAATTCACAAACGACGTGGCCATTTAACTATTTCTAGTACAAAAGACGCGGCTACGCAAAGAGAAAACCGAAGCTAGCAGTCAAGTCTATGAGTAAAATACATTAGTCACGTTCTTTGTGAATTACTCATTTATGTTTTGATTCCAATTCAACCGATTCGAATCTAACTTTTGTTGTTGCTATTCGAATTCTTAACCAATTCGAATCTAACTTTTGTTTAATTATTCGATTTTTTGCATAACTTTTTGAATTCTTATTCAATTTGATTCGAATTAGAACTTATCCCATTTTTACTCGATTCAATTTTTTGCATAACCCTTCGAATTATGATAACTCGAGTTTGACCTCGAAAGATTTGTCGTCGTTTTTTACAAAAGGCAAAAGGCTCTTTAGCGCTGGCTCTTTTGTAAAATTCAGAATTACCTGATACTCTCGGTAGTACTCCAAGGTCAAACCCTTCTCCTTGGCATACTCGAACGACATGTGTGAAGTACCCCCTTGGCATCCATTGGGCCGTGGCTTGGCACAGTCTACCATCTGCTGTTCGGCCAAGTCAAACTTGCCCTGAACAATATCGTGGATCAGGTAGGCAGACTCGATTGATCCGGCAGTGGCAAAAGTCCAACAAGAGCCACAGTTTCTTTGGTTCTTGACCGGTGTCACCACACCCTTCTCACGCCAGTCAAAGGTCGAGTTTAGGGATGTGGTTTGGGTGCACTTAGAGTCACTTCCACTTAGGGCTGATCGCTTGGATCGTTGAGAGTCTGACTCTGGAACGTTGACGCCAGCTAGACTATTCATGTATTCGTCACTCTGAAATGAACCAAATTAAACAATCAGTAGTAAAACTATAAATTAGTCAAAAAACTTAAAAATCAAGAAATTATTTTAATTCTAGTCAACCCCGTGAAAATAGTAAGAGACAACTCAATGGTAGTGAAGAACAACAACTTTTCGTCAAACAAACTGAGCCTAATCTCAAAACTGGGACAGAAGAAACCCCAAGTAAGATGTCGCGTTCCGACATAGAGGTCTAACGGATATTTCTACCTCACTATTTTAACTCACATAGAAATCATAATTTAGAACTTTCTTAATAACAACAAGAGCTCAGTTCTCTTTCCTTTTCCACTCTCAGTGAGAGTCTCTCTCACACACACACAAAACCAACAAACCGAACAAGAGTGTTTGACACCAATCCGTTCACCTATTTCATTTACGCACTTTTCATTTACAAAGTTGAGGTAATTATAAATTGTTAATTTCTCACTCATTTTACTCATTATAATTGTATAATATAATAGTTTTAAGACTTTCGTCACAACAATTTCATTGAACAAAGGGCGATCAATTGATCATATAACTCACCTAAATTCTTTGAGAGTTGTCTAAACCTCTCGATAACATCACATAAGAGATTGTAGTAACCTAATTATGCGATTTATGGAGTCCAACAATCAATGATTTTTGAATATATCTATTGTCGCATCCTAGAGTGCGACTGCGGGCACGTACACTATGTACGGACCGTGTTTATAGAACTTTTAGGCACTGATCAGTAGTTCTCTATTTCTTTGTCCGGTTGTAACTGACACACTCACTTTGCCTGTCTAGTGTGGATCAGTTGATTTGTCGTTTGTAGTTGTAAATTATCTGTATTGTTGTACCATCTGAATGTAACTTTACTTATTCCCTTATATTGTACTCATTACCCTTCTTTTCTAGCAAGTATTGAAATCTTTTTCGTTGTGTTGCCTATTACTTGCGGAAAGGAGAAAAAAGGGAGTTGAAATTTCTGATTGTAATTTGGACCTCAAGGTCCTCCATTTTTTACTGTTTACCAATTAAATTGTATTAGTTGTATAACGACTCGTGCTCTATTCGGAAGACGTGTGAACGTCAAAGCTATACCTCTCGCTACTATTATTATTCGGTCTGCCTTTACTAGCGATCTTAACTTGGTGACCCGAACGTCATATGACAAACCCCTTTCTACCACCAAGGAAAGAAGACTGGGTGAACTATATTAACGACAAAGTACAACGTCGCGTCCAAAGGAAAAAAACTACCAACATTGCACCATGTCTATCTTAACGATTTCTAGGGGTCAGATCCAGAAAGCTGGCATCAAGTTTACGATGTCTATTTTGCATGAATATTCGAATTGGACGCTTACCCCAAAACAAATGTGAACATTGCAATCAAACTTTTTGTAAAGAACATAGCGAGATAATTATTAGCTATTAGAGATAATTATTATTAATTATTTAAATGTATTAAATTGTTAAAATAAAATAAAGTGCATTATTATTTGAATTAAATATTCAAGAATATTCTAGTAGATTTTTATATTTAAAAAATCACTTACCTTATCGGAAAGCGAGGTAAAGCCAAATTTGACGCTATTGTTGTTGTTGTTGGTTTGATTTAAACAGTACTGGATGATCTGTCGGGTCGAGTTAAGCAAATTTCGAATCCCTTCGGCAGAGAATTGGTTTTCACGGAATGCTTCCTGCAAACCAGAAACAAAAAAAAACGTTAACAAACAAATAGAACGAGAGGGAGAGAGAGAGAGAGAGAGACAAAAAGAGAGAGAAGGGGAGAGAGAGAGACAAAGAGAAGAGAGAGAGAGAGAAAGAGGGGGGCAAAGAGAGAGAGAGAGAGAGAGAGGGGAGTAAAGAGAGAGAGAGAGGGGAGTAAAGAGAGAGAGAGAGAGAGAAGGGGAGAGAGAGACAAAGAGAAGAGAGAGAGGGGGGCAAAGAGAGAGAGGGGGGTAAAGAGAGAGAGAGAGAGAGAGACAAAAAGATAGAGAAAGAGAGAGAAATAAAGAGAGAAAGAGAGCGGGAGAGAGACCAAGAGATAGAAAAAGAGAGAGAAAGGGAGAGAGAGACAAAGAGAGAGAGAGAGAGAGAGAGAGAGAGAGAGAGGCAAAGGGAGAGAGAGAGAGAGAGAGGGAGGGAAAGGGGGAGAGAGAGGGAGTGAGAGAGGCGAAGAGACAGAAAAATAAAGAAAGAGAGTGAGAGAAAGAGAGAGCGAGAGAGTAATGGTTAGTCTCCCCACTTTAAATTATACTTACGTAATACTTGTTCACAATATCCCTAAAGCTAGTTTCGCCGTCAAAGATATTCACGGATTCATTGTCGCCGTTACTATCATTCATCTTGGCCTCATAACAGTTGGCAACCTCTTCGAGACTACGTCGCATGTTCTTGGCATCTTCGACCAGTTCGGATAGTTTCTTGTTCAAGCCAATTCGATCCATCACCGAGGTGATTTGCTCACGAATCTGATCACGCCAACCGTCAATTCGATCGATTGCGTCATCGAACGGATTGGCTAAGACCGAAGTCACCAGAAGCAAAGCAAGAGTAAACTTGATCATCATCTTCTTCGGTTAAGTTGAATTAGGTTAGATTTGGGTTAAGTCTTGTCTATGTGATCAACCAATGTTTAGGTAACTAGTATTTATAGTCAATTTTATCCAAATCAATCAAATCACTATCAACCGGAAGTTTCTGAATCAGATTTCACATGTGGAGTTTTTTGGCATATCTCGGCTAGAGATACTTTTTCTTTAAAATAATGATAACGATAATAAACTTTGGACATACTGATTCAACAGATGGTTTTGTTACTATGGAGTGATTTTGTTTCAATGAAAGTAATTTCTATCTCTTTGAAAACACATGACAGATAATCGTGTTTTATTCACGAAAAAACACACCTGACTTTAGATTATTTTAGTTTGATTATCAAAAATTTGGGAGAGAGAGAATAGAAAATTATCTGATTATTGCAAGATATCTGAAACCACCTGATTCTAAAATTTCTCAGAAATGACGTAAAAATTGACGTAATGTGAAAATATTATCTCACAAATCACATGGTTGAAGATTAATATGTCATTTTATCAATTTATAATTTTGTCATTTATTTATCATTAATTAAATCTCTCTCTCTCTCTCTCTCTCTCTCTGTAAAGCATAAATAATTGTGGAAAAATCAGGGATATGCTCAATTCGATTCGAGTAACGTCGTCGAGTTGTCTATTAAATTACGAGTTATTCAAAAAATAATAAAACAAAAAATTTGATTAATTAGGGATTTGGTATACCAAAGTTTTTGTATACAAAAGTCCGTAATGTTGCAATCTTTGTCGGTGGTGGCGTTTTTTAATTGGCAAGCTCCAACCGCTCCAGAGCCAGAACCAGTCAGGGATGATTTTTGGGAACAAATCCCAATTTCTCACTACTCCATCGCCAACCGAGTGGATCCACCTGGCCTTTTTTAATAGCCAGCCAGATGGATCCTTTGAAAAATTCTCCGCACCAAATACCATTTGACCTATATTTTACAGCTAGCCATTAGGGAAAAGATTTTGAAAGAAAAGAGTAGTCCAGTGAGTAACCATTGTGGAAAGACTATACTTAAGCCATCTATTACTTCGTGCATGGATGCTGACATATCGCATAGACTAAGTGGAAAGCTTAAACTTGAGTTCTACGCAGACGACTGCGAAGCATTTAAGACGTGTGGGTTATGTTCTAACCATAAAATCTTGAACGTATATTTAACCTGTTCTGACTTACCTTACTCGGATTGAACTCATTTTTTTCAATAAAATTTATTGGTGGATAGTCATGAATTGAAAGCTTTATCCACGGACGACTATGACCCATTTTTCGAACTATTCAGTGTGTTACGTAAAGAGCTTAATGAATTTATGACAACTGGGATTGCTGTTTGTTCTCAAGATAGAGCTCAAACAGAAACTGTCGTGTCTCAAAAAGCGACAGTCAAAAGTAAATAATGTTCGACTGAGCGAGCGACCCCTAGCGGGACGACAGAGAAGCAGTGTGAACAGTGAAAGTTCGTTGACGACACGCTCTGTGAGCAGTGAACGATGTTCTAGTTACTTCCACGTCATTTCTCGGTCACCGCTTGCTCACCACACACCACACACCACTTTCATCTCACTACTATATAAGTTCACTCACTATCAACCAGATTTTTGTCTTCATGTTTGTCAAGGTGACAACTAAGACCAACACATCTTCAAACTTAAAATTAGCTATCCGACTTTTCCTCACGCGACTTTTCCTGATACGACTTTTCCACACGCGACATTTCCCCGTTTATTTTATTGTTGTCAAATCACCAATTCACCGTGCAAGGTGCACATTTCTTTTTTTTTGTAAATTTCACTTTGTAGGTATTTCCCCTCTGTTATTTTTTTCTTTTGTTTCTTATCGTTTCCAAATTTTTAGTTTATATAATTTGTCAACATCTACAGTGCAAGGTGCACTAATCTAAATTGTAAATGTTAGCGTGAATTTATAAAATCAAGTGATTTTATAAAATTACTAGTAAATTTAAAAAATTTTTATTTTTCTTGCCTTTTTCTAAAATTTACTAGTAATTTCACAAAATTACTCGGGTTTTTGAAAACTTACTAACTCATATCAGTAAATTTGCAAAATCATGGAGTTACCAAGTGCGAACTTTGACAGTCAACCCAAAGTTTAAGGTATTTTGAGACAGGATAAATTATAAGGTTTCGATTTGTAGATTGAACAGATTACTTTTACTAGTGGCAGAAAGCATTTTCTATCTATAGCCGGATTCTCATTATCGATCCTCCGACCCCATTGTAACTGACGCCATCTATTGCAATTAAAATCCAACATTAAGTTTTTTCTCGAAGTCTGACCACCTACGCCACACTTCTCTCGTCCTGCTCATAGACGAGAGCTCAGCTCTCCCTTCTTATTTGTATGTTGAAAATATAATTTTGCAAATTTACTGAAATGGGTTAGTAATTTTTCAAAAACCCGAGTAATGAAATTACTAGTAAATTTGAGAAAAAAGCCGAGAAACCACTCGATTTTATAAATTCCCGCTAACAAATGTTGAATGGGCTGAAGTAAAAGCATATTTTAAAGTTATTTGTTCTTCTCGCTTTAGCAGCAGAGTTTAATCAAAGTGATTTGGAGGAGCTACGTAAAGTCTCTCAAGAAGCAGTTGATGCTTTAGTCAAGATGAAGCCAAACAAGATCATGACGTGCAAGATCTATCCCTGTCTCTACCATCAGTTACCATCAGTTGATCCAGTATTTCGTCCCTTTAATTCATTTTTCCACCTTGCATTACGAAAGACATGTCCAAATAAGCAAGAAGCACGAACAACTTGTGAGCCAACATCAAGTTCATCTTTCAATCAGTCTGGCACAATAACTAATCCGGAATCTCGTGCCCATACCGAACGGCCACTATTGATGACAACAATAGAACAAGCAAACGATATGGCTTCTTTGGATGACGAATTCATGAATGAAAGGGAAATCTACGAAAATGCAACTTCAAATATTTTTACTAAATATGCTGGTAAATCGAAGATGTGGAAGCATTTTTGGCGGAGCGACTCAATCAGATTCGGGTTAATGTATTACGCAAAAGCGGAATGCCAAGTAGAACTTTCAAATGGGGGAAAGTGTGGAGCAAAACTTTGCATAAAAAGAGCTGGGACACGGCAACTAATAATGCACCTCCACTGGGCTCATCGTATCCACCTCCCTGATGACCCTCCTGTTCCAATCGAATCCAACCTGTCTGACGAACTAACGGTAAAGACGGTTGAAACGGTTTTCGCTTGGCTGGCTGGTTATGAACGATTGCCAATTCACAAAATTGGTTCATCGCCTATAATAGCTGGCATGATTGGGGCGTATCTCATTAAGCACAAACTCAATAGTGCCCCGCAATTGAAATTGTGAGAAAGAAAATTGAACAGTAGAAAGTGAATGGAATTGCCGAAAGGATTTAAACAGTGGAAAGTGATAGAACGTGCGAAAAGAATTTGAACAGTGGTTGGCCTTCGCCTAGAACCGTAGAATCCAGGCACAAAAATTCCTTTTCTTTAAAACCTTGGAAAAGAGGTCATTGTGCAAGTTCCTCTTTATTTGTAATACTATTCTCTTACTAACCCACCCTTTTAGAGGTGGCCTCTTTTTATCTATTAAAGGATTGTTTAACTTTGAAAAACTGCAGTTGTGTGACACAACACTAGGCTTGAAGGTAAAGCAGTTAGATTTTAACTCGGCTTTCTTAAACACAAAATTGGAGACGCCGATCTTGGTCAAGCCTCCGGCAGGCGTTGACAAGGTTTTCTTTTAGAATGCGAAGAAGACGGTTTACCACGTACCACCCCCAAAGCCCCGCGGGGGGTGGTACGACACACTCAAGAACAGTGTGCTGAAGTTCGGACTCAAACAATCTCTTGTTGATCCTTCGTTATACTTCTCGGAGGATATTATCTTTGTCATCTACGTCGACAACCTACTTATGTTTGGTAGCGACGACACTGCTCTGAGAAGGCTCACAGTGTATTTGAAAAAGCGATTCACCTTGAAGGAATTCAAGGAGGTCGAGCGCTACGTAGGTCTTGACATCATGTTTGAAGACGACTTCATCGAAGTTGACCAGTCGCAATATATTTGCTCACTCGCTGAGCAGTATAACATGACCGAGGCCAAGGTGGTGATCTCACCGTTGACCTAGTATGAAAAATATGACAAGTGCACGCTCAACTCCAATGTACCGGTGCGACAACTGATTGGAAGTCTCCTCTATTTGGTCAATCGCTCACGTCCGGACATAGCGTTTGCCGTGAACTATCTCTTGAGGTACGTTCAGTGTCCAAGTGATAGACTGTTTCAGTCGTGCAAGAGAGTGCTCCGATATTTGCTCGGAACGTTTGATCTCAAGCTGAGCTACTTCAAGAACGAGGGTAGTCTGAATTTGAACATCACGGGTGCGAGATTTGCTGCTAAACTCGAAACTCGCCCCACAAGTGGAGTTGTTCTATCTTGGCGACTCACGGTTGACTGGACTGTCAAGAAACCAAAATCTCTGGCTATGAGCATAACTGAGGCGGAACTGCAAGCAGTGGCAGAGGGCTACCAGCTGACCAAACCTCTCCGACAGCTGATTGTGGAAGAGCTAAAAATTACCGTTGGTTTTTGCTCTCTAATATTAATACACACTTTGTCTCTCTGTCTCTCCATGTTAACTTATTGTATCTTTCTTTTTCGGTTTCAATAAATCGTTTTCTAACAAAAATAAGTTAATTTTATGAGTCAACAAGTTCAACTTTAAACAACTGACCAACTTTATTCAATCACAATGGATTCTGCAGTTTTATTTAGAAGTCGTAACACAAAGTTATGAAATTTGTAAAAATGAAACCTCAAAATAAAAGTGTTTATCCTTGGAATTTGTCAATAGCCATCAAGACGGCAGCCCAGGCACCGTTGAACTTGAACATATTGGTTCCAATGTGATGAATCTGGTTGAGGGCATAGTGAGCCGAGAGGGGCACCGTCTTTGGTGCCACCTCTCTCTCCTGGTCCATCAGTGCGAGCAATGCTTCTGTGCCCATGCGTCGAGCCTCTTCGGTGATCTCCATCAACTTCTCGGTGACATTCTTCGCCGATTGCGACCCTCCGTTTTTCAGCTCATCAATGGCATTTTTCATATTATCAATCGTCTCCGAGGACTTCTCTGGGTGGAGCAAATTTTCATGTTCACTATTCATCTCCTCTGCTTTGCTATAGAATAAAATAATTATACACATTTTAAAATATTTTCCACATTGTTTTTAAAAATCTAAAAAGCCCCATCTGTCGGATTTTGGAGCAACCACTTAGTTAACTCTCAATGTTGTTACACTTTAATCCCAATATCTCAAATCTAGAGTTTAGTACAATTATAATCCTATTTTTGTTATTATAAACTTTGAAATAATATAAAGTGTAACAACCTAGTGAATTAGCTTCATTGATAGCATGATAGATGGGGGCACACTTTTGAGACAATGCCTAATATATTTGTAGCGCCATCTATATTTTCTCTAAGAAACTAACTCCCAAGAATTCATAATTGGTTTATTCTTTAGTTATGCTTAGGAAAAATTAGAGTTATACTCAGAGAAACCCCTTTACATTAGAATAGAATGGAAGATTAGTTCCATTGAAAGCTATGGCGTCACACGTTCAATTCAATAATTCCATTGTTGTCCGACTTTCCCGCCAATCTTTAAAAATATTAGATTTTACTCACTTATTGGCAGATTCTCCATTGGCCCATGACTCAAAGAAGGGATAGGTGTAGGAGTCGAGTGCATAGAGCATAGCTCGAATGCTATCATTCAGTGCCTTAGCACGTTGTTCAATCAGATACCAACTGAAGCTGGTATTGTAGTTTTTGGCCGATTTCCACTCGTGACCAGCATCCTCCGCTAGGTGAGATAGTTTTGCAGCGTTGGTCGTAAGAAAACCTCGCTTCTCGCCGTAGAGAGAGCTAGAGCCTTCGATTGACGATAGAATGTTGGTACTGTTCTCCTCAAGACGATTGATCCATTCGCGCATCTCAGATTGCAGTGCTTCGTCGTCTTTTGCCGCCAGAGCTAACAGGTAGAAGGTAAAACATATAAATTGGTTATTCGAGAAAAAAAACAGAGAGAGAGAGAGAGAGAGAGAGAGAGAGAGACAAACAGACAGAGAGAGAGAGAGAGAGAGAGAGAGAGACAAGAAGAGAAGACAGAGAATGAGAAAAGACAGAGAAAGAGAGAGAGAGAGAGAGAGAGAGAGAAGGAGAAAAGACAGAGGAACAGAGTAAGAGAGAGAGAGAGAGAAAGAAAAAAGAGAGAAATTTAGAGAGAAATAACAAGTCTCCCCACTTTGCGCATGCGTATTTTGAATTATTATTATTCAATTTATATTTTTCTGTCAGATGTATTGACTTGAAAATGTGGCGCCATCTATACTTAATCAACGGTACTTTTATTCCAATTTGTCACACTTTTCTAATCTTTGGTATTATTAGTTATAGAAGAGATTGTAAAACAAAACTTGTCTCAAAATTAAAAACATTTTACTTCTTACCAAAAGAGGCAACAAAGCCCAAGGAAATGAGAGTCACGCAAAGTCTTCCAATCATGATGAGTAATTCGTTTATTCGTTTCTTGGAGTCTTGAATCACAAACTATCCAGTTTCAAATGATGTCTAATCAAATGTTTATGTCTAAAAGAATGTGCAGTCTCATCGAATCAAATCTAGACAAGTGTTTATATATAAACCCACGGGTAGTAACAATCAATCACATTTTGATAGGTACCAAAATCTACTAATTACAGGTGTTCAAATGTTCTAAAAACGCACAGATGTTTTTTTTAGAAATTTTAATTTAGATTTTTTGTCAAAATTTGAATTTGACCTTGTTTTTTGATTTGAAATGCAAAAGTTAGAGACAAACACCTGTTACCATCTCAAAGTACGGGAATTTTCTGGATATTCTAAAACCAAAACCAAAAACACTGTTGATAACTTGCGATATTGAAACATGCCAAAATGTTTGAAATGACGCAAATGGAAACAGCTTTTGCCACTAATCACATGATTATGTAATAATTTTGTTGTTGCCGAACTATTAGGAAAATAAGCAAGTTGATTTGTCACAAGGTCAATCTTCGGTCAAACGGATAGTTTAATAGCTACTAATTAATTTAAAGCTAAATAAACTATTTAAATACACAATAGTTAAAATATATAATTTGAATTAAAATAACGAAAAACATGACAGCGCCATTTCGTGGCACCGTGTGTTTAAAAAAAATTAACCAAAAACGGCTACCATAGCGTGAAAGAGCATGGTTTCAGGTT
>DVQH01001390.1:0-13040 GCA_018231625.1 Papilio phestus | reverse complement strand
ATATACGCTCATAGGAGTCAATGCGTAACTAAACAGTGTAAACAGTGTGCGATAGTTTAGTCAAATCTGTGCGCGCGCTCCAATTGTAACAGTGCTAGTTAACTGAACTAAACTGTCAGAGTATGTTATAGTATTAAATTGAACTTTAAAACGTTCTTTAGCGTACAAATAGGTATTAAATTGATATGTGTCTAAATATGTTGTGATGTATATTTACATATAGTATTGTGAAATATATAGTAGACAGGTCCATAGAATGTGTGTCAACATGACCGACCTAAATGCAAGTTCGGTCGGACAGGATTAGCCGGCCAGCGTTATCATGTGAACCATGCGTTACCACAGCGCGATAAGCATGTCGCTTACGGCCACTGACTTATTGCTTCGGACCTAAATTGAATAATTATCTACGCACTGATTAATATTTTGTACTTCGTTCTATTGTTTTACACCATAGTTGGGACATAGAAGAATCGGTATTTAACTTATGTTTTTCTACTTTTCACGTGTTCGTTAATTTTACACCATTATCCTCCAATTAGTCATTGGATCTGGAAGACCACATTCTATTAAAGACATTGAAAGCAAGTAGTAAGCAGGTAAAGGCTGATGATGATTCTCTACTGGAATCTTGTTGCTGGTTGAGGTTTCACAAGAAAACATAATTTTTAAACTACCATATTTTGGTGTCGGCATTAAGTGTAGCAAATGATTATCTCTTAATGGTAGAATTTAATCCTAAGATCAATTTCATACAAGCATTGGTCGAAATCAGAAGTATTTTTGTTAACACAATTGCGGAGAGTGAATAATGTTCACAGCGGCCAGTCTCCATTACACTAAATGAATATATTTCAAACATAATGGACTTACGGAGCGCGAGGAATAAGTAATATATGGTAATGACCCAGCTTCGACATTCTACTAATGTTGGTCGTTTGTTTAAGATTCTGTTATACTGCGGTAGGTATGCCGATTGAGGCTTCGTTTAATAGTTTTAAAGTGTTATGTGAAGTATACGAAGTGATAACGCTGATATTGATGTAGGTTAAAAATGAAAGTAAGGGATTATTAGTGTGGAGAATTATTGCACATGAAAAGTATATGTGAAAGAATATTGGAGAGGTATTAGCATGTTTCGAGAAGGTTCAAAATCGGCCTAGCGAATTGAGAGTATTGATATTAATAATAACCTTGCTTTAAAATTTATAAATCATTTACATTTGACCTTGAAATATTGACATTAAATTTTTTTTTTTTTTCATTATAAATACTACTGTTTCAGATTCCGAGACAGGAGTCTCAAAAGAGATAAGTCGGCATCAAGGAGTTCAGAGCTGGACAGCAGCCCCAACTCCGCGGGCTCCAGATCACATGACGGTGATCAAGATGACGACGATGACAGTCTTGATTTGAAGACGAAAAAGTATTTTTTGTTTTTGTTAAAATTCGCTACGATTTAATTTGAAGACCATTTTTTACAAAACAAATTCATACCTTAAAAATGTGACCACTATTATGACTGCAGCCAATAAAACTCACAAATACAAAACAACTAAGGAATAGTCATTTTCAATTTTAAAATTTTCAATTCGTTATACAGAAACAACATACAGAGGTGGTATTCGTTCAGAACAAGTACTCTCAATGGTGGCCCTAAAGCAAACAATACTCTTCAACCAGCACCCAACCAGAAAGATCCAGAAACATACCGTAAGTAAATAAAAACAATTACATTTGTACAAATATTATAGCAGGACTAACTCGCTTAAACTATATTGAATTTATTCAGTATCGCGACCTATGTCTTCACTCTCCTGCGGCCAGTTGCACATTCTGAGAAAGTTGGCACTTCTTCGCCTGACCGCGTGCATGGAGCGATACTGCCCGTCGCACAAATCTGGCTGGAACTGGGAACTTCCCAAGTTAATTAGGAAGATCAAGACGCCTGATTATAAAGGTAAATTTAACCTATATCTCAAGTTTTAAAATAATGGCTTTTATTTAATCTCGTTAAAGAAAGTTCTGTTAGAGTTTTAATTTACATTACCTCTTTGCAGATAAAACGGTGTTCGGAGTACCGCTAACAGTATCATTGCAGAGGACGGGTCATTCATTGCCAAAACCTATCCAATGCGCGCTTAATTGGCTGAAATCTAATGCGTTGGATCAGGTAACATTAGGTTTTTCTAACAATTTACTCTATAAAAACAATTAAATTTAGCAAGAAAGTAGTCACAAACTGGATACAGGCAAAGATAAAATTTGGCCTTGAAAGAATTGTTAACTGTCATCTGAGTAATACACAAAGAACTTATAAGTTTCTGGTATATTATTTTTCTAGATGGGTATATTTCGCAAAGCAGGAGTAAAGTCGCGGATAGCGAAGCTGCGAGGAATGGTAGAAGCAGCGGGGGCAGCCAATGCTGCGTTTGCTAGTGAGAATATTAACGTCGAAAGGTAATTAAGTTAAAATAAACTAAATTACACAACATAGTAGCCACGTCCACATTATTTGGGAGGAACATGTAAGAGAGAAGCAATTAAAATTAATATAGTGTTGTTATTCTAGGTGTAGCCTGAATTTCGATGGTGCGCAGGCGCACGATGTTGCCGACGTGGTCAAGCAGTACTTTAGAGAGCTGCCCGACGCACTGCTTACTAACAAACTCAGCGAGACATTCATCGCGATATTCCAACGTAAATACTATTATTTCGCTTTGAACATAATCGACTGGTGTGCGCTCATTGTTGCGCATGAGATACCCTGTAAATGGTTACTCCAACGTAGACGCCGAAATCGGCGTCTTCCTCATCGCCTTTATCTGTACATCTATGTCTACGCGATCTACGCCTATTTTCACGTCTACCTCTACCTCCACCTCTTCTCTTAACTCAACGCCTCCGTCAAAGTTTTCATTACGTCATGCCACGACTACAACTTTTGTTATATCTTCATCCATTACTGTTTCAGATGTCCCTGAGCCTCTAAGGCCAGACGCTGTGCAATGCGCGTTATTGCTGTTACCGGAAGAACATTTGGAAGCTTTGCACTCTCTGCTAATATTCCTATCGGAGGTATTAATCATGCTTTTCATCTTAAAAACTCTATTTATTTTGTCCGTATTTTCATATATTATTTTTATTTCAAGGTGGCGGAACATTCTGCTGTTAATCAAATGACGGCATCAAACCTAGCGGTGTGCCTAGCGCCTACCTTACTAAGGCTGCACCACGCACCACCCCACACCGGTAGTACTAAGGAAGGAAATTCAAACAGGTTGGAAATGTGAATCACTTAATTTTTAGACTTGACATTTACCGTAACCCCTAACTTTTCTCTGTGACTGAATTTATGAGGTCAATGTTATCATGAGATTCCTTTTGCAGGATGATAATCGAGAGCGTGGCAGATCAGCGTCAGATCAGCGAGAGTCGAGCTGCCCACGCATGTCTACTGCTGCTAATCGCTCGCCACCATCAACTATTCCTGGCACCCGCCGATATGCTTGCTCGCTGCAAATTCAACTATTTCGAGGAGAGCGTGCCGGTAACATGCAAAAAATAATGTTTAACTAACACCTACCAATACAATACAAGCCAGTCTTGATAAGGTATGAACAAAGAAAAGAATAGAAAAATTAGAGAGTGTGAAGGACTAAGTAGTTTTTAGTATTCTACTTATCAGACCGGATACTGAAGCTTCTATGCCGTTATAGCTAGATACTATGGGCTCTACCAAGTTTTGTTTTAATGACAGTCGTCACCAAAATGTTATGACTCTAAACAAATGTTTTTATAGGTCGCATTAGAAGAACTTGGAGCTGATTTTAACCAAGATTGGAAAGGATTTCAACAAGCCTGTATAAAGGCATTGCTCAAAGAAGCCAAAGAAAAGTAAGCACAATCATACTTTATTATTTTAAAGGTAACTATTGACTTTTGTAGAATCTACGTACTTCGTAATTTAAAATTAAAATGGCAACGTAAACAAGAACGAATGGAGTGTTTCTATGAATGTTTCCTTTGACATCTATTCTACTTTGACTAAATTTCTTTGACTTCTAGAAAATCTAATTATTTTCATGCTTTTTTAGAATCTGTGGGTGATCGGCAAAGAGGTGAGATTTGGGTGTTAGAGCGATGTTTTCCCCTTGCATATTATCGGTGTGCTAAATCGTTTCTTTATTGAATGTCCAATGCAGCACTTTTTGACAAAGCATTTTGCTATATTTCTATTTATTCTGTTCATTTTTAAATTAAAAAGATACGCTTGATTTTCAATAAAGAACCGATTTTAACCTTAGAGAATGAATTGTTTTGGTAGACGTATTGTGCATTAAATGTTTAAGTGTTTATAAAATGTTAAACAATAATGTTAATTGTAAATAGCGATAAAAACTTCGGTTAGAAGTTTATTTTGTCCGTGGACGTTAAGTAAAAAGATTAAACAAAAGTAAATGATATTTATTCGATAAAAGAAATGAAGGCATAATCTAAGAGAAATTGTAAATTAAACATTATTTTCCGTTCCTCTTTGTGCGTTCCCCTTTTCTCTAAAAAGTTAGATGTGAAACACTTGTAATTTTAAATTCAATCTTATACTTCTGTTAATAGAGTATAAATTGTCAGGAGCAGGGGCTGGATGTCGGTGTCTGGCGCCGCGGGACACGTGGAGCTGTGCTGCAAGAAGGTGGGCGATGGTCACCCCCTACGGCTATGGCGCGCGACCACCGACGTCGAAGCCCCACCGCAGGAGGTTATGCAGAGGTAAACCTTCTTTCCTTTCCTTTACTCATCATAGTATAAGCGTTTTTTGGTCAAAATTGCTTGTTTGATTTAATGAAATTTCTACACAGAATCCTCCGCGAGCGGCATATATGGGACGACACTTTGGTAAAATGGAGAGTGGTTGAGAAATTGGGAACCAATGCTGAGGTGTTCCAATATATTACGGCTTCTAGCATCAATTTACCTCCGAGAGACTATTGCGTATTAAGGTAAGCTTTCCTTCATCTTCTGTTGTTCTCTTTACTTATCAATTTAATTTGACATGTTTATTTAAACTCCTCACTCCCTTCCACCGTGAGTGATCGCTATCGGTATGCTAGTCGTATACCTTACGGTGCGTTAAGCTATATATTACAGTAAAAAATCATGAGATTATACCAATACAAATTAGATTTTTTTTTACCTGTTGTGTTTGTGATTAGGTCGTGGCAGCAGGGCGGTGGTAGTGGCGGTGGCGGTTGGTGCGCGGTTGCGGAGACTTCGGTGGCGCACGCGGGTGCTGTGCCAGGCGCGCCGGGTTCACCTGGAGCCACGGGCACTGCAAGTGTTGCGGCTACGTCCAGTACGGCGGTCGGCGCTCGCGGTGTCGTACTCGCCTCACGCTACCTCGCCCAGCCCGCAGGAAAGGGCCGCAGTCGATTGGTGCATCTCGCAAGAGTCGATACAATGTTAGTTATTTTAAATTTATATTCATAATCTTAGCATGGAATTTAAAAAGTATGACAACGCTAATTGGTGGTTTCCGAACTACTTTTAACCACTGAATGGTGCTCATGTGGTTCCGTACTACGTATGTATCTTGAGTTTAATTCTGTTGATACTTAGTTAATGAGTAACTGGGTAATCACAAAATAAATGAACACTTCAGAAACCAAGCATAATTGAAGGGAAAGTCTCCTTCCAAGGATAGAATCAATTAGTGTTAAAACGAGTTTTTACAGAAAATGTTGTTACCTTAAGTTTTTTATTTAAATTTTAATAAAAATTCCAGGGGTCGCACACCCGAGTGGTACAACAAATGCTACGGGCACATCTGCGCCTTGTATCTGGCGAGAATCAGGGCTTCCTTCAAGCACAACACAGAAGGTCCGGAGTCGAACGTATGATCCAAACATTCCACTTAAGCTGTGTTCATATTGAACGCCGCTTAAGTACGACGGATAAACGTCAAATTGTCATCTCGAATCGAGATATCGATTGTTACATATCGATGTTTGATTATCGCTAAAATGTTTCGTTGCAAATTATTGCATTTAATATTTTGGTCATAGTTTGATGTTAGAACATTGACATCAAAAAACTATCAATTATCGATAATTCCATTCTCTAAAATGTAAATGTATTCGAATGTTATAACTTGCAAGTTTAACATTCTCAAGACAAGACCAAATCATTATTTACAATTATTTGTAAATCAGTTAAAATTTTAATTGATAACAAATGCATAATTCAGAAAATACTTATTAGATTTTAAAATTCACTACCTACCTCTGTTTTTAAAGGTTTATAATATCCTATTATTAAATCCCTAGTGGGGTCTACCAAAAAACCTGACTGCTTTGTTGTAAAGTTAGTACGTTAGGTTAGTTTATATTAAAAAAAATTTAGGGCCTGTCACACCAAATTGTAAATCAGATAACAATCTAACGTGTAAATTGTGATGGAAATATCGGATTTTGTACCCTTATCTGATTGACGTCATTTTTAAGCTATCTGATTCTGAGTGGTGGGACAGGCCCTTACACTCTTTCAAGGTGCACTGTTCATCACAATATATTATTTAAATATGTGATATCAATCTTTTAAATAGATTTAAAAAATGTAATCTCATTTTGGCGCAAATTTACCACAGATTATAAAGTTATCTTAACATATCACTAGTCATATTTGTATATGAATTTGTTCAATAAAGCACATAATAACCGTACCTGTCCTGTGTTCAGGAATATAAAAATAGTATTATAATCTAGACTATTACATAGGTCAAGTTAAGACCTCGATTGAAAGTTTATCCAATAATGTAAATTTAATAAAATTTCAGATTTTGATATTGACTAACCAATTAGGTTGGTCTACAAAAAAATAACTTTTTTGGCAGAGTTTGTAAAATAAATTATTTACATTTTATGATAGTTAGTTTTAAGGCACTTTGTAGGTCGGAATTTGAAAATATTTGTAAAGATCGTAAGGCTAGTTTTCTTTTTTGTAAAAAGTCTGATTTGTAAATATTATGATTGTAATTTTCATTAATTAAATATTGTTCAATTTTATTGTAATTCTATTCAAGATTTGTATGAAGTGTTCTTCGTACAATTTATTGATATAAAATCAAGTAAATTTTGAGGATAAATATTTTTAACTTTCATCTGAAGCTAAAAAGTCTTAGAGCACTTCATACAAATATTTTTTTAAATTAAAATTCCTCTTTGGGAAATCAATTTTAAGCCAAATATCACAAAAAATATTATTATATTGGGTTAATTGTAAATATAATAAAAATGATATTTTATGGAGAATTTGTAATCTCATATTTATGTGTTGGTAGTTACCTGAGATATCACAAATGTAAGAAACTTTGGTGCAGTATGAAATATTTGTTACTTTAATACTTCGATGATTTGTATATAAAAAGGGGGCTTAGAACTTTCTAATATTAGTAGAGTGAATGGATTTTTTGTAAACTTTATTATCATTTTTTTCTGATTTTTTTATGCCAAAATATTTGTTTTTTTTTTTTCTTAAACAAATTACTAAGTAGCCCCTTGTCTGTCTGAACACTGATCACAATTTCAGATCCACCCACTACCATATTTTGGGCCTAATAGATTTTGGCTGTAATCACAAAAATTCGAATACAAATCTAGTTAAAAAGTAAGTATATAATATGAAATTTATTTACTATAATTTGTGGACCCAAGAGACATTATGGTTCCCAAAAGGGCAATTGCAATACTCAAATATTCAATGCATAAAATAGATATTAAAAATACGTTCTATTACATCAATAATTTAAAATATATGAAGATACCTATTTAAGATTTTTCAATACATATATTAAAAAAAAATAAAAAAGTTGTCATTCCAATGTTGAATATTGTCTTGATATTATATAAAAATAAAAATAATGTTCAACATAACGTAATAATCAGTATTTTGAATTATTTTAAATAAATGTTTATAGTTCAATGTACTTTACATTTAAATGTACTGGTATTTATGCGTAGATTATAAAATGTTCACCGTTAATACTCCATAATGTCTGTTATATTGTTTAAAATAACTAAACTAATGCATTGTGATTTTATTCTCTATGATATGGACCATTATAAGTGATGAATCTTATATTTTCTTTCATTTAAATAATTCTCTTAACACTTAGATAATTTCTTTAAAACGTAATAAACAAATGCAAGAACAGGCGCACATTTAAGACAATTGTCAATTGTTTCGCATCACTCAATTGTTTAGTTGCACAACCAATATCTAGTAATGTGAGCACCTCCATATAAGCTCATCATCATCATCCTCCTTATCCTACTCCCGTAGGGTCGGCACAACGGGTTTTTGTCCTTCACTTAACTGTATCATACATCATCTGTCATCACTCCCTTTTTGATCACATCACCTTTCACACAATCCATCCATCTTTCTAGGTCTACCCCTACCGATGTACCCATCGACACTCATAACTAACGTTCTTGTAAAATGCGTTTCATCCCTCCTCATAACATGCCCATACCATGCTAACCTTTTACTCCTTACCTTCTCTACCACTAGGGCTACTCTCAAACTTCCTCTAATTTACTCATTTCGTATCTTTTCCCTTATATAAGCCATTAGCTTACCTCCACATAAGCTCATAAGAATCAAAGCAAGACTAAACAGTTCTGCGATAAATTAGGTAAAGGTGTGGGCTTGCTCTAAATTTTGTTTTAGTTCGATTAAGATCTGAACGAGCGATAGTGGTGGTATTTAAATAAAACAATGTTATAATTGTAAATTTTTTACACTTTGTAATTAAATTCAAATTAAGATATTTCATAAACCATTTACGCTATGTCATTAATAGTACACAATCATAGGCCTGTACGACCTAAGTATAATCGAAAAAAAAACTCTTCATTTTCCGGAAAACTTTTAGAGTATTTTATATTTTTGGGAGCCTTCTAAAATCTGCTTTCCGAAGATTGTGGATAAAATTAGTATAATTACAAGAATAGATACGAATATTTCCTTAAACACGGCGGCTTGTCCTGGTTTAAGTACTTCGGGAACTCCAGATCGAATAGTCTGATTAACCCAGTGCAACAATTCCTCTTTAGGTGACATTGTCCGGTTGTGGAACGTACTTGACACCTTCCGAACGTTTTGACGATAGCTGTAAACATAACTATAGTTAGTGGGAGTAAAAATTACAGAGTGACTTCTATCAAACTACTCTGGTCTTCGATTCTCTCTTCAATAATGCCCCTTGGTATAAATATGCACCAAGCTTTAGTTACTAGACTTTTACAATCACAATTTAAGGAGGAAGTAAAGAAAGGAGAATATTGAGGGAGTTATTGAGCAAGTTGCATACCTTGGAACGCTTAACATTTCAACGATGGCATTCTTTATATTTCTCGACAAATATTCAGAAATATCAACTTTTATTGAAATTCCTTTTATCACTGAACTTTCAACGTTAGCGAATTGGTCGCCGTAGACTGGAATTCCTATAGTCGGTACACCAAAGTGAACTGCTTCAATCTTAGAAATTACACCTCCGTGTGTTATAAACAGAATGCAGTTGGGATGAGCTGAAACAATTTAGGAAGTTTTAATTTATTAAACCAAGTTCTTTATTAAATTTATTAAACTTTATCTTACTTTATCAATTTTATTAAACCAAGTCAATTTCAAAAACTTTCTTGAAATTAATTTAGAATTAACCATAACGTTTTTTTTAAAAGTTGTCCGAATAAACTATACTATTATATAAAATTTTGAAAAACGAAACGTTGCACAATGTTACGTCTTGTTTAGTTGTCTATGTCTGTTAAAGTTTGCAGCCTAAACTGCTGAACAAATCTCGATTAAAATTAGCTTAGAAGGATAGTTTGAAAGAACACATAGGCTACCTTCTCTTGTTTTTTTTTATTTTATGCGAACTGATTCGCGTTACAAAGCTAATAGAAACAAAATTTTACATTTACAATAATAATATTGTGAAACTAACCTAAAATACTTTGTTGCGGTGCCCAATTGACAACGTGAATATTACTCGGTAATCGTACAAAGGTTAGATCAAGGTTCCATATAACTGTTTGCTTCAATTCACCAAACATATCAATCAAGTCATCCATTTCTTCTTCTGGTATATCATTCCCATCCAAATAAGATCCCAGACTAAAGTAGATAACGCCAAATTTCGCGTTATCCATAATAATTTTTAAATCCTATAAAACAAAAACAAGTTATCGTTAAAGAAATTTTAAGCATTATATAATATCATCATATAAAAGCAGCTGGCAATTTTGCATCAGTTGCAGCGCTCAACACATTTTAGGTTACGGACGATATAAAAGGACGCGGGGTTAGGGCATATAGCTATCTTCCCCTGCTATGGGCTCATCTATACTAATATAATAAAGCGTAAACACACACTACTTGGTGGCGTAGGATGTCAGCAATTAGATGTAGAGGATAGTCTGGAAGAACACATAGACTACTCACTTTTGTTTTATTAATTCCACGCGGACGGAGTCGCGGGCAAAAGGTAGTACAGATATAAATTATACAAGAGACTACAATTTATACAAGAGATATTTTAAAAGCAAATGTATTTTGTAATCACTTACATTAGGTAATGGTTTAATATCTTCATCAATGTGGTATCCAGCCACGGGTATGAATTTCTCCGGCCAAACCTGTGCTTTGCTCAATCCTTGATGAGAATTCATCAATACCAATGATGCGATGGACATCATATCTTCGTAGGATCGGAAAGCTTTACCCCTCAGTGACATAAGTGGTCCGAATACTTTTTTGAACGCACCTCTTTCATAACTAAAAGATAAATCATCATTTTACATAGAAAACTAGAGACTCCGCGCAGAATAAAAAAATCTGTCTTTCGCATTCATAATATTAGTAAGATTTGTGATATAATAGTTATTGTAATTCTTACATATCCTTGACTAAATTAGGCGTAGCTGAGTCCTTGTCAATGGTCCGCAGCAGCATCCAATGTGGCTCCGTTGTGAAAAACCAAATCAATGGGCAATCGTATAATGCTGCCAATCTGAAACATTTAGTCGTATTTAAATTTTACCATAATAATCATGTAGAAAATCAAATATAGATGTAACGGTAGTTTGAAATAACGGTTGCAGTCGATTACTGCTTGTATTCGAAATTCTTTTGTTTTAAACTTTATTACAGGCTCCATTACAATCCGGGGTCGCGGACGTAAGCGTAAGCGCGCCCGTAAGTCCGGCTTAAGGTGTTGAAGGAACCGAGGGGTTTAGTGGGTATGCCCCCCATTATGGGGGGAGAGTCCCACATAACTACCGTGTCCTGGGCGCGGAGTATGCATAAGATGCATTCCCCTCGGGAAAAAAGGCTCCATTACAATAAAAAATCACGCACACATCCTCAATTGTTAAGAATATTTGTATGAAATCCTTACCCAGTATACATGTCATTGAATAGCCATTCAGATATAATTAAATCGAAACGTTCTGTGGTGTCCGTTAGTAGTTTATTCGTCTCACTGTGTTGCAAAACTTTGGTAAACATTTTCGTCACAAAATGTATGAAATGCCTATCATTTTCAATACCATTAGGAGAGTTTATAGCACTTTTGTAGTTTATTCTATTAGCTGTAATAAAATTTGCTTTAAAATTATTGTAATTTATCAAAATATAATCAAAATGTACTAGTCGATTCTCGAGTCAGAAAATCACAAAAAGCTACTTACCCACTTTCGTGTTAGAACTCACGTCGATTTGTCGAAGGTTAGGATGAAGTTTTTTGCGTGGCGTTACCGTAATGTGAGTTACCTTAAAATGTCCACAATTTTTAATTTAACTCCTAAAGTACGGAGTATCGTAATTTACAAGAAAAATCTGTACTAATTACCTCATAACCTGCTTCCAATAGTACATTTACTAAAGCGTGATTCAATATATCGTGACTCTTGATTGCCACAGGAGACAAAACTAAGATTTTTTCCGTCGTACACAATGACGTCATTAAAAAAAATAATAAACCCAATAACCACATTACTATAGTGATTTTTGTAATCTCGTTATAATTCTAAATAAAAGAAAATTAATAAAATCCTATAAATAAATCAATTAAGAGGCATGTAAAGAAATATATTACGTTCATCAAATATGAATAAGAAACTGGAGATGTAAAAACAGAAGTCTACACAACTATGACAGATGTCAAAAAATCAAATAATTTATTAAAAAAAAATTATAATTAAACACTGGCTGGAAACAATGATTGCTTTAATAAATTCTTTTTCGTACTCGGCGTAGTACAGTCACCGAACACATTTACTATTAAAGTACAATTAGATGGTAATTTTTAATTTCCATTGAGAATTTGATGTAGAAATGATCTCATTATTTCTTTGCTTCTTGCTTCTACATATCTGGCCATAAATGTTACTTATTGGATTATACTCAATTAATAAAAAAAAACAGGAATATGTTTCAATCAGAAGTATTTGCAATAAAACAACAAAGATATTGTTAGTATAAAATGTAACTAACTCTTACGATATTTTATTAAATAAAAAATAAAGATGTTTAAAAATAAACGTTATAAAAATGACTAAACAAATGAATTGGTATAAAAATAAATACAAACTCTTGTAAAATCGACGGAACGTAAACGTTTCATATCGACGAGGGACTCCTGTACGAATTGCTTGATTTACCCAGTGCAATATTTCAACACTTGGTGGTACTGTACGGTTGTAATAAATCGATGATAACTGTCTTACTTTTGTGCGGTAGCTAAAATTTTATAAAAGTACATGTTACTATCACAAATATGTTGCACCTTATACAAACACTAGTTGTTGCTCGCGACTTCACCTGCGTGAAATTAAAAAATAATAACCACATTTTTTTTTTACTTACTGATAATGTAGCATTTTAATGGTGATTTTTTGAAATAAGACACATTTTGAATTATTTAAATACATACAAAAATACAAATCTTTCCTCTTTATAGTATTAGTATAGATGAA
>DVQH01001389.1:0-13044 GCA_018231625.1 Papilio phestus | reverse complement strand
AGAGAGAGAGAGAGAGAGAGAGAGAGAGAGAGAGAGTGTGTGTGTGTGTGTGTGTAAGTAAGCTCATCCATCTTGACCATCACCATCATCACTCCCAATGACAGGCTATGGTTCAAGGTTGTGATCTAGTGGTGTGCCTCTTCAAAGTGTGTATTCTTAAGTAAACACATGTATTACTCACAAAGTAAGGGAGAGAGTGAATGAGAGAGAGAGAGAGAGAGAGAGAGCTAAGACAATTGTCTTAAACTCATAGAGAGAGTGATGTTAGGTTAGTTAGTCTAGTTATAAGAAACACACACAAATCACACAAAAGGTTAATCAATCTCATTTTATTTTAAATATAATCACAAAGCCAGAGAGTCCGAGTTCTAAATTGGTTTTCGTGATCATTCATCGTGTCAGGCACCGGTTGGGGATGACACAAAGCTTCCTGATCTCATCACAATTAACCTCGAAGAAACACAAAGAGAGAGAGAGAAAAGGTTCGATAATGAGAGCGAAACGAGAACATCCCTAAAACTGATTTTGATTAAAAACTTCAAGGAAGGAAAGAAATTTAAATTCAACGGTTGTGTGTGTGTGTGTTTGACTGAAAATTGAAATACACTTTACTAATACAAATTGAAAATAAAGCAAATTATTTTGTTTGAATTAGAATTCTAATACACGAATTTCATTCATAATAGATTAACATCGATAACTTTAATTAAATTAATTATTATAATTTATAAGTATGAGAGATAATCCTTCGATAATTGGTTATTATCTAAGAATATATAATTTTTTTCTCAAAAATTTTAATAGAATCTTGATCTAAAGGAACCCCGATTTTCTAACGCAATAAACAATTGACTCTGGGTCAAGTATTCAATTTCAATTCACAGTTCGCTTCAATTCTCTCAACAAAGATAAGCCGAATAAATTTTTATAATCAATTCGATTTAAACTCGTGAATTCTCTCTCACTAACAAAAAGGTCAAAAAGATCGTTAGCATCTTGTTGATTTTAGCAAGTTTCACCTAGTTTTTTCTGTGTGTTCTCTTCCTCACACATGTGTGTAGAGCTAATGAATCTAACCATGGAAACCTCTCTTGTCTTGTTGTTGTCTCTTATTGTTGCTGATGTTGTTATTGTGAGAGGTTAAAAAGCTACCGGAAAGGTAAACAAACAAGTAAACGTGCACCTTCCATAAAAGGCATTACTATGCCTAAGAGTGAGTGAGGGAGAAAGAGAGAGAGAGAGAGAGAGAGAGAGATAAGAGTTCCAAACGTCAAAAGTCCAGAGAAACGTACACATTGAGCTACACAAACAAACGACGACAAAGTGAGACAAGTGGAGCAGTGTGCACCTGAGAAAAAGCTGCTCACCCTAATGGATCGCTTAGAGAAAGAGAGAGAGACAGAGACAGACAGACAGAGACAAACAGAGAGAGAGAGAGAGAGAGAGAGAGAGAGAATGGGAGAGAGAGAGAGAGAAAGTGAGCAATACCGGTACACATATTTTTTTCCTAGTGCCAAAGTGAATGCACTCTCAGAATCAATCGTGTGATTGTTTTAATTTTAGCCAACAACCAACATTTAAGACATATAATAAATAAAAAGCTACAAAGTGAGATCAAAAAATCAGGAAATTTTTCTCACACATTAAATGGTACTAAAAGAGGAGGGAGGAGAGAGAGAGAGAGAGAGAGAGTTGCCAAAACATTTAAGAAACGCGAACGATTGAACCGAGTGAAAGTGTTTCGACAATAATAATGATAATAATAAAACAAAGCAAAACAACAATTAATTGACCTAAAAATTGCCAGCGAGAGAGTAGGAGAAGAAGAGGTGGAAAGATAAAATTAAATTAGTAGCCCAACTTTCTCTATCTCTCTGCTATCTAAAGTGCACTCTCTCTCTCTATTTCTCTCTCTTCTCTCACAACAATCTTTCCCACTCTACCAAAACAAAACAAAACGGTTGGTATTTTGTTTTGAACCAAGTACACACACATATACATTATCAAGTGTGTCTAGACTTCGGAGAAAAATTTATTACTCCAATGCTTACTAATTATTATCTTTCTACATGTCTACACATCTAAAGGTATAATATTGTTGTGCTATGGAAAATTAGGTTAAGTGTAGATTAAGTGAACATAAAAAACTTCAGTAAATCAACCGATGAAGTAAATCGAATTGATTCACAGAATCGAGTTTTGTTTGATTCATAAATATCTATATTGGCACAGAACATATAAAAAAATATATGTCTTTGTATACACTGACGCCGTTGTTTTACAAGTTGTCATTACATTATATAGAGACAATAGTGATGACTATAGTATACACTACACATTGTGATGTATCAATCGAACATAAGGAAAAAGTTAAGTATATCAGTAAAAGTAACACGATGATGAGCTGAGGGTGTGTGTGTGACAAGTGTCGCGAGATGACGATTCGATTCGAACACGTCAAACGGAACTAATCACTCGGCGAGACATGAACCAGAACTAATCTTGAGACACTATGAGAGAGGGAGAAGGAGAGAGAGAGAGGATCAATGACGACTAACACTGCACCCAACTTGTGGCGTGGCTAGAAAGTTGAGAGGGAGAGAAAGAGAAGACATATATGTGAAGAGAGAGGGAGAGAGAGAGAGAAGGCATATATGTGAAAGGGAGAGAGAGAGAGAGAGAGCAATGAGTGACAGTGTGTGTCGAACACGCGTCTGGTGTCACCCGAGCCGTCCCGAAGAGAGTGCCAAGACGGAACGCGCCCGCAGATGGCCAGACAGCTCAACGATTTGGCCAAATTGGTCACTGCACATACAGAGACACAAAGGCACGTCTCGCGGTCACTGTCCGCATTGGCCGAGGGCATTCCACCCGAGTCCCGAGTTTTTTCCGGTTGTCTCGTGCCCCGGGACAAATGTGTGCCTGTCAGGGTGTGTGTGTGTGTGTGTGTGTGTGTGGGTGACAATATATATATATTGGACTTAATTTGATTAACCAGCACAACAAGGAAACGACTTCACTTTACACGACTAGTCGTAGTGGGTGGTGGTGTGTATTTTTTTGGGATTTCTGGTTGTGCGTGACGAGACCAACACTTGTGGTAAGCATTCTGAATTTGTTGCTTCAAGTTTCACTTTATGAATTTACAAAGACAAAAAAGTTAAGCAAAAAGAGTATACTCTATAGAGTGTGTTCAATTTTGTGAAAGCTAGACCTTTTTTCAATGGTGAAAAGTGAAATAGATAAAACTTTAAAAAACTCTATTTTAAGTTTTATTTTTTAACCAAATGTTTTTAAATGCTCAAGCAAAGAAAACAAGTACAATAGAAGAATTTAATTGGAACAATTTTGTTTGCGACTATCAAAAGTGTTGGGCTCTCTTGTGTGTGTGTGTCACTTCTCGTGCCAAGTCGCCATCGAACACGCCCAGTTCGATGAACTTTTAATTCTACCAAAACACATAACACACACACACACACTCGAAGAGACCAATTTGCATGTCTGATGTGCCAGACACAATGAGGGAGGAGAGGAGAAAGACTTGAAAATAATGGTCCGATGGCACGAGTGTGATCATCAACCAGATCTAGTCTAGATATGGTGTGAAACCCAAAATGGTTGGTCAGCACTGAGTAATTGAATGGAAACTGTTGAGGTGATCACAACGTTATAACCACACACACCAATCACTATTCGAAGACAAGAATGTGATCACCGATCGGCGAGAGGCAAAAGAAGATCGTAAATCATCATTTTTCATGATCAAGAAAAGTTATAATTATGAGCTTAGCTTTATTATGATTATTATACTATTTATATAAACACTTTGAGGGGTAGGGGTTCTTCAAACAAGATTGCAGAGGATTAGTGATCTTGCCCATAATTTGGGGAGAGAGAGAAAAGATCGCAATCATAAACAGTGCAAATCACATCAAAAGAAGAAGGATAATTCGAATCAATCACAATCTATGAAGGTAGGTCCACAGGTCTAAGGTGTTTCCCTTAAGGAGAAGATTTGTTCTGCTCTTACGGAAATAGAGAGTGTGTGAGAGAGAAAGATTATGTAAGGAAAATCAATCATCATTCAAATCTCACTTTAGTTTCAAACATTGCAAACGGGGTTTAATTAGAGGGGGAAAGAGAAGATAGGACAAAACAAAGGTAGATGTATCGTTGATAACTGTGATTAATCATAAACATCAACAGTATTAAATACACATAAACAGAGAGAGAGAGAGAGAGAGAGAGAGAGAGAGAGAGAGAGAGAGAGAGAGAGGGTAGAATGGGTGGAAGTGATGATCATCGGGTGTGGCACTGGGGAGTCTGTTTCTTGTTCAAACATTCAGATGACACCCAATGGGTATGTCATATATATAAATCATAAAACATGAAATAGTGCCCAGGGTGCGAGAGAGAGAGAGAGAGAGAGAGAGAGGTACACACGACCTACGACCCCCGCCCAAATAAACAAACCAACGAGAATCAACACATTCACAAAACCAGATCAGGTCACGACAGGAACCGCTCGTATCCGTTCAATATATTTTACAATATATGATCAATATATATATCTATTTCTAACTTAACTTTCAAACTTTTTTTATAGCCAAAAATGTATTTTCATTGACCCAAAACTCATAAATTTACCATTTTTACAAGATTGTTTATGGTGATGCTAATGTGAACATAAATGCGGCAAACAAAAGGAATATATTTTGAGCAAAGTTCATCGTATATATACACATAATGAGTAATACTTGTTTTCCTAATTGAAACTTTATTATTAATAACTATCATTATTATTATTATTATGACATATAAGTGTATGATAATGTAAACAATGGCGGTTATTGTTATATGCAATGATGCTAATCACCAAACAAGTGTGATCAAGTGTTTGAGATTTTTTATTATATCTATTTTTTACCACTCTCTCTCTCTCTAGTATCTAAAATTAAATCTATATATTCAAAAAACAAGATTCTTATGTATATATATGAATCGGTCAGATTGCATTTCGATCGATCATTGGTCTCATCACATTCAAATTGGAATGTTCGATGTTTTGTATTCATCGGTGCTTGATTTCGAATCGCATTCACATGAACACACGGATTGAAAGACTGAGAGAGAGAGAGAGAGAGAGATTTGGTCTCAGAGGTTTCGCATGTCACGCGAAAGATGTGTGCACTCATGCGCCTGAGTGGAGCCAAATCGAATTAGGATCAAAAAGCCATTGTGTCCATCATCATTTAGTAAAGAGAGAGAGAGAGAGAGAGAGTTACCCTTCACAGGCTACATCTTATAAACCTATTCAAAATCAGATTTATCATTACATATACACTCATACGCATACTTTCTTTGAAACAGAAAGCGAGAAATAGAATGAGAGAGAATGATGATCGATCGCTGTCACCAATTAGTATTGAAATGAAGGTGAGGTGCGCATCTCGAAAGAGAAAACAAGTTCAACTAAAGAAAGAGAGAGAATATGAATAAGAGAGAGAGAGAGAGAGAGAGAGAGAGAGAGAGAGAAGAAAATGTGGTTAGTGGTTGAATCATTTTCGAATGAAGAAGACAGAAGCGTCAATATGTTAGTGATGGTCCTATCGGAATTTAGATCGTGTTGCCCTTACCAGTCTCTCTCTCTCTCTCTCTCTCTGTCATTACACATCACATCAGGGAGTAGGATAATTAAGATCATTAGAGAGATGTGATATAGAGCAAGAGAAAACGTTCCTGTATCTGTATGTGTGTGTGTGAAAGACAAACGACACCTGAGCGAGAGAACGAGAATGAGAGATAAACGATGTGAGAGTGAGAAAGAGAGAGAGAGAGAGAGAGAGAGAGAAACCCCGAAAGTGTCCACATCATCACCCACCAAACATTCCAAACACTCTCTCCCTCTCTCACACACACATACACTTCAAAATCCTAAAACTATACACACTTAGAAATAGATAAATACCTAGAAGACAACATTCACACTGGCAGACGGTGAAATTGATCGTAAAACCAGAGAGAGAGAGAGAGAGAGAGAGAGAGAGAGAGAGAGAGAGAGAGAGAGAGAAACGAATCAAGTAAAACTAAGCATTTTTTGCGTTCACAAGGAGAGAAGAATACAAAGAAAGCTTGATTCAAATCTTATCCTCTCTCTTTTTCCCTTTCTCTCTGTGGTATAGTATAGAAGTTAAATTGAATTCCCACGAAATCACCACCATGAAAGTTGATCTCTGTTTCGCATTTTGCGTTCTCTATCTTTCTTTCGATTTCATTTAATTTAAATATAAAAATTTTCCACACACAAAAACCCTTTTTCACTCTTTGCTCTCACACACTCTCTATTTCTCCCCCACCCCTCATTTCAGCACACCAAGCACATTCTCCGATTTCCTTCAAGACACACAAATAGTATAAACTCTTTTATCTCCCTCTCTGCCTCTCTCAATCGTCTGGTTTTTATTTTTCAATCAACATTCACAAATCTCTCTCTTTCTTCACTCACTCTCTCATTCTCTATTACATTACAAAATAATGAACAACGCTAATTTTAAAATATTGGGAAAGAGAGAGAGAGAGAGAGAGAGAGAGAGAGAGAGAGAGAGAGAGATGCCTTTAGCTATTTCAAGCATGCCTTAATCATCATCGTAATTTCTAAAGAAGCCTACCAGGAGCATCTCTCTCTCTCTCTCTCTCTCTCTCTCTCTCTCTCTCTCTCTCTCTCTCTAAACCGTAACGCGATTTAACATCAATTATCAAGCTTTGCCCTCTCCTTGGATCGATAATTCAGTTCCACACAAGCATCAGCATCATCAACACTGCATATCTTCGCTATATATTCACTTCTTGGTCGTCATCTTTTTGTGAGATGTTCACATAAAAATCTCGGTCACTTATTTGTCTCATTCACCTTTAGCACAAAGAGAAAGAGGGAGAGAGAGGGAGAGAAAGTATGATAAACTTGTGAACGATATATTCGAGCGCGACCAAATGAGCAAAACCTCGAAGGGCTCGATAAATCATGCCATCGACCTGATGGGCGGATCACGAGAGTGCCACTCTCTCTCTCTCTCTCTCTCTTTCTCTCTCTCTCTCTCTCTCTCTCTCAAAAAGTCCCTAATCAACTAAACCAACGATGATGGAAAGCACGCTTGAGAGAGAGAGAGAGAGAGAGAGAGAGAGAGATTCTAATCAAATTTATATCTATCTATCTCACTCTTTCTCAGTCACTATAATAATAATAATATAATGGATCGATCGAGGTACTCTTAGTGTATAGATTTTCTTCTTCTTCTAGCCCTTGTGCACTAATTAATACAAGGGAGTCTAATCAGACGATCGAGTTAACGTTTTTTACGAGAACACACAGACACACACACACTCTCTCTCTCTCTCTCGTCTTTCTCTCTCTTTCACCACAACGTATGTTTGTGCCTAAAACCACACTTCTCGTGTGACCCTGGTTTGTATCCAATGTTGGCAGTGTGATTAATTGCAATACAATAGCAGCACCTTTAAGTCGAAAGTCAAGAAAGAAGGAAAGAGAAAGAAAGTCATTAGTCTAGATCAAAAAACAACTTGATCTATAGATCGAAGCTATAGCATCGATGATGATTGGGTTGGTTTGTTTTTTTAAATTGTGTATGTGAGGGAGAGAGACCACACCATGCCACCATTTATGAGAGAATTTAAACTACTTGTGAGAATATAAACGAGAGAGAGAGAGAGAGAGAGAGAGGGCCAAGTTATCGAATCACAATCAAAAATCCGATTGAATCGGTCATGAAACGAGAAATGCAACAATAATAACAATAACATCGTTTGCCAACAACAACCACAAAAATTCACCTTTCAAGGTTTATGATTTCTATATGAGAGATGAAAACACGAATAATAAGAAGACGAGAGCTAAGGAATTTTAATTAACAAGTACTTTTTTCTCTTCAATTAAAACAAATTATCCTTCAACAAAAAAATGTTCTCCAAAATTAATGTTGTTTCTAATTGATTGGCACGACACGACAAAGCAGTGTCTTCACTTTGGCCATTTGGGGCATAAATTCAATTTTTTAAAGTCAATCTCACAATGATGATGATGTGAGAACGCAAGTGCAACCATAGTTAAAGTTGTCAGTTTGTGACTATGATGATATATACAGGAAGGAGAGATGAGGGAAAATTGTAGCTAAAAATCCACACTATGGTTGATGCTCTAGTTCAAGGCATAACACACAAATCATGACATTTAAGCGAACGTCCATCACTAAAGATCCTGTTGAGTTAAGAGAGAGTGAGTGAGAGAGAGAGAGAGAGAGAGAGAGAGAGAGAGAGAGAGAGATAATCGATTATATACCATACATTATGCCAGTGAGAGAAAGAGAGAGAGAGAGAGAGAGAGAGAGAATGAATGAGAGGGTAAAGAGAAGTATATGAGAAAGAGACATAAACGAAGAGAGAGAGAGAGAGAGAGAGAGAGAGAAGCTTGAAGACTGTGATAAATGCTCATTGAGCTCAGTGTGGGGTATATAATGTGTGTAGATATAAGAAAGAAGAGTTTTTCAAGTTCACATGGAGTGAGGCTATCACACACACACACACAAGATTCCCAAAGCATTTACACACACTATATACAAAACTACTACTAAAACGTCGATCGAGCTTGAAAAGCCCGATGAATTACGATCAAGTAAACTACTCTCTGGTGCAAGTTAATTTTAGCTTCTCACATTGAAAAGTGCCAGTAGCACTTTTTTACTCTGAGAAGTTTGATCACACACACACACACCCAAAAAGTGAGTAAAACAAGAGAGAGAGAGAGAGAGAGAGAGAGAGAGAAAAGACACATGTGTCGATCTGTCGAACGGTGACACCAAATTAGATTGTCTCCAACAAATTCGTTTGTTGGTTAGTTGAGCTCGGTGGTACGCTGTTCATCGTCAAAATGATAATCGAGTCTCGGATTGTGACCAGAACTATCTGTGATCGAATCGACCAACCATTTGAGTTCGGGTTTATCTTAACTTACTTATAAAAGGTGTCGCTCAACACAGGTGGGAACAATGAACAAGTTTTGCTGGAGGCGGGAGAGAGAGAATTTGATAGAAAGAACAAAGATGAGAAAGAGAAAAGTAACACTCACTAGCCAATCTCACTGTGTCCCTCGCTTTATTTTATCTAGCCGGGCGGCTAACCTCGAAAGACAAAAGTCTAAGTCAATTATTATGTGGGAGAGAGAAGAGAGAAACAGACGATGGAGTAGTGTAGTGGCTCGAAAACTTTCTCATAACTTTTCTCTCTCTCTCTCTCTCTCTCTCTCTCTCTGTAGACACCCACTCTCTCGTTGGAAATATCTACCTCGTGGTAGTGATGATGATGATATACACAAGAAGAAGAAGAGAAATAAGTGGATCACTCGAGGATGACGAGTAGCAACAACACCAACAAGTCGATCGAGTCAGAACAATACCAAGTGAAATTAATCGAGAGGAAGGATGAACAAAGAGGAAAAATAATACACTACATTACACTACATACAGAGGGGTGTTCGTATGATGAAGAAAAAAATAAGAGACAGTTTCGATTGTCTCCCAATCTCATCATCATCATCATCATCAAAGATTGAGCCATCAATCTATAGAGAAAGGTACCCAAGTCAATCTCGGTGCATCACTACACCATCATAATCAAGCGGACAATGACATTTAGGGTGCATATTAGTGGAAGAGGAAGAAGTAGAAGAAGAGAAATCCAGTAGCAGCAGAGTAGAGGGAGTGAGACAAATAGATCAAGCTAGACTGTTCATCATAAAGTGCCATCGTAAAGTAGCTGTTCAAATAAGGCACACACACACATGCACAGACGCTACCATCATTAGGATGTCGGACAATGAAAGAGTAGAGCTTAACGGTAAACGGAAACCTTTGACTCACCTCTTTTGTTATTGTTGTTGCTGTGTTCGATCTAGAGTAGAGTAGAAGATTGAGTTGAGAAGATGAAGAGATTAAAGAGATTGAAGTACACGGGTGGGTTTAATTCTTCTTCCTCAAATTGAATTCTCTATCCTGATCGGTTTAGGGTGTGTGTGAGTGTCTAAGGTTTGGCAGGCAAGAAGTTTGACAGATTGGTTTGAGGGATTAATCGGCGACACAAACACTACTAGTAGTAGAGCGATTTTGGACATCGAGGAAGTGTGTGGTGGCCTTATTGGCGGCACTCAAGGATTGTCATGCCTTGCCGGTGGTTTTCGAGACAAGGCCAACACAAACTACTGTCTCAATCGTGTCTGTCTGTGTGGACAATGGTGAGTGGTGTAGAGAAAGCTCCCGTGGTTAGCTAACTACAAAGTCGAAGGTTTGTGTTGTGACTGTTGTGGGTCGTGGTTGTGTCTGGTGCACGGGCAAACAGTGCCACCAGGCAACCGGTGTGATAGCATCAACATGGGATCAACAAACACAACACACTCATTCACTGACACTTGAGCACTGGCACGATACGTTAACAGGCCATCGGAAGAAAGAGAGGTCGGGTGGATTCAGTGAACTAACTACAGTTGGTTCTACTCCTTTCTCAGTCAGATTGCTAATCACTCCTAACCAATAGTAGATTGGGTCGAGTCGGAGAAGATTTGTGATGGTCAAAGCATTTATCGACACAAGGAGAAAATACGATCAAACCACAAAGAAAGGGAGAACGAGGGAGACACGCAACAATGCAAAATCGCGGTTGATGACTTTACGGAACTGCTGAAAACTCACACAAATGCGTGGTCAGCCGGCGAGGCATAGATAGCCACAGACACAGGTGGTGGTGAGGAGACACACCAAGATTAGCCGTTTAAACACTTTTGCTATGGTGGATGACCCGTGGTGCGCCGATGATGAAGATCGTAGTCGCAGTAGGGAACGAAACAAGCTTGGCGCTTTTTTCACCAAAACAAACAACATCCTGCGCAACAATGTGTTGATTTGGTGGTTGTGTAACTACTCACTGTGGCACACACGAGGTAGTCCAACGGACAGGTGATGTGTTATGTATGTGATGTGTTGTGTGATGGCGTGGTCACCCCGAACACTGGTGAAGACCTCGAGGGTTGTGAGTGTGAAAGTGGCCGTGTGGTGACAGTTGACCGGTTGCATTCAGTGAAGGGAGACACACCGAGTGGCGAGTGAAGTGACGTGCGAGTTGTGCTCGGGATCACTGCGCGGCTAGCACTGAAGACTCACTCGGCAGAGTGGTCGGTCGAGGCGCGGGTAGACTCCACACTCCACACTTCACTCTTCACTGTGGCCAGTAGTCGGCAGGCGGCGCACTAGTGACTAGTGCTTCTCCACACACAAGGTGAGCATGCCGACTCGATCGAGCTCGCAGGTTGCCGCACACTCGAGTCGAGTCTGTGGACGGTTGGCCTCGTTGCTTCACCATCTAGCTAGCCAGCATGGCCAGTTGCATACACTCTCTATGTGATTTCTAAGGCGTACTCTAGCTCAACACTCAATGCTCCTCTCGATGCATTCGAGCTCGGCGCGAGGTCCTGCTTTTGAGGCGGCCAATTGCCTTACCACCCCCTCCGAGCGACCGATTGTGCCAACGGCAACCTTTGCCCTCTGCCCTCAAGCTTGCGAGTCGCGCGTGCGGTTGCTTTCCTCACCTGTGGTGCCGAGGGAACGACACGAAAGAGAGAGAGAGAGAGAATATAAAAGATAGTATGAAAAAAGAGAGAAAACACTCTGTTAGAGTTCGACCCTCGTCACCTACCCTCCCCCGAGGTGAGCGGCCACTACAGGTCACCCTCAACACACACACAACGTGCTTGCTCATCTCGAGCACCAATCTCTGGCAGCATTGACAGTTCACCCAGCCTCACTTCACAGTCCGAAATCGAAGCACCTCATTATTAGATTTTATTTGGTTAAGCGTCTTGAAAAATGCGTGCACGCGTGAGCATAGATGATCATCATAATGAGCGCCTGTGAGTGTTTACTTTGCAAGCTCTGGTCAAATGAGTGAATCACACGCACACAGACACACACACAGGTGGGGAGAATGTCCCGTAGGACTAGGTCTCCTTTAGGGTCTCGTTGGGAGACAGGTAGCACCATTTTACGAGCGGACGTCGATTATAAAGGCCTCTAGGCTTGTCCGGCACACATGCATTCCACAGCCACTCGGGTACTTTAATTGTTCTCACCGCGCGTTCTAATCCTCACGCCGTGGGCTCGTTTGGCAGACCATTTAACTCTTTTGCGCACAATTCAATTCTGTATTGAAAGAGAGAGAGAGAGAGAGAAAGCAAAACTTTGGTCGTGCTGGGATTGCCCTCCTGCTTTGCAAGAATCGAAATACCCAACTTTAAATAAATCCTCAAAGAAGATTCGTTCATCAAAGCAAAACTCGTTCTTGAATCTCAACTGATTACTTCTTTTCTACCGTACTTTTTTTTAATGACGATAACTTAGCAAAATCAGTAGCGCATCCGGTTTTATCCAAAAATAGAATGCAGTCAATTTCACGGAAACTTATCAGTTTTAAATATTTAAAAAATGATGGCGCTTTAATTAACCTACAAATGCTATAGAATATATACACAATTATCAATGAAACTAGTACATTTTTTTTAATTTAAAAGGTTTTGAATACCACAAGAGTTTTATTATTATTTAAAAAGAAATCGAATGCGCTAAAAGCGCACACAGTGGGTATTGTTGATAAATTCTTAACTCACGTTGCTATTGTCATTTTCTCAGTAAGTGTATGTGTTGTTGAGAATAGAATCCAATATAAGAAAGAGAGAGAGAGAGAGAGAGCGGGCGAGAAGGTAGGTTTGATGGAAAGGCAAGGTAAGCCTCTATGCAGACTGCATCGGCCAATTACCTGTGGATTGGGCGACGACGAATGCAGAGAAGAGAATAGAGCTCGCGCCACTGTCGCTCTCTCTCCCCCTCTCTTTCACTGTCTCCTCGTGGTCGTCGTTAGATTTAAATCTAATCAACCTGCAGAGAGAGAGAGAGAGAGAGAGAGAGAGAGAGAGAGAGAGAGAGAGAGAGA
>DVQH01001388.1:0-13053 GCA_018231625.1 Papilio phestus | reverse complement strand
TGCACTGCCAAAGTGGTGGCTATTTCGATCAATCCGCTGTTAACTCATGACTGACTGTACCTTAGGTTCTAAAAAAAGTTTACCCTTAGGGGGCAGATGAATACGGGCCCTTGTTTTTTATTTATTATTTTTTAACAAGTTCTTTTTTGTAGTAGTGTTATTTCTAGGCATAAATGATATCATCATCAGATATCATCAGAAGAAGACAATTTAAATATAAAATACTTTAGATAATACAAATAATAATAAATAAACCTATGATCAGCTATTGGAAATTTAAATTTTTGAACTGACGCACTCGGTAAGTAAAATCGAAATGATTGATCAATTTCAACAGTTTTTATTTATTTTATCATTTTAAAATTATCATTATTGGAATAAAAACAAAAAACATGTTTATACATATCTCAGAAGAAAAAAATGATTGGTTTAAAGCGATATCGATTCGCATTTGCTATTTAAGTGATGGGTATTTACAAAAATATGTGTATCATTTAGCATCTAGGTGTTCATGACAGGTAGACAATGTTATTGTATGTGTGTCTGTGTGCCATTTGTACGTGTAAGCGTGAGTGTGTGAGTGAGAAAGAAGGAAGCGTGAGAGCTAAAGGTGGCATCGGGCAAAGTGAGGTTAGAACAATGGCGCAATGAGATAGAGTAGGCAAATGAGAATGTGCGGGCGCATTGCCAATGGGACCACTGCAGTGGCATGTTGGCGCCATGTGGACCACTGGCACAGAGTGGGCAATCTCACTGCACGACACGAGCACACTCTCGGGACATTTCCCACTTAGGCCACACTGAGCGTGGTCGTCCGACTTTCCGATGGCAGAAAGTGTGACGACAGGTCCGAATTGAAAGTGAAGCTATCGGTATCCGGAAGGCACAACTTTTTGCTGTTTTGCAGACTTTGGAGGTAATGCTATGTGAAACAATGCAAAAATACATTAGAGACAAGTGAAAATGATTTTGCGCTTGATTGACTGACTCACCTGTGATATGACATCTCCATGCGCGGTTCGCACCTGGTAGAGGTAGCGATACTTGCGATGTTTCTGTTCAAGTCGCGCTTCTTCCACGTCTTTGGGATTTTGTCCCGCAGTGGTTTGTCGGCGACTAGATACATCGATAGATCTCACAGTGGAAACTGGTGTAGTAGCTACCATGCCGTAACCACTACGATATTCAACCCCTTTGGCCGTGAAACAGCCTTGCACGATGATACCGAATAGAGTGAGGATTGGCCAGAGGGCAAGCACAATCTGCGAGCCCATACAAAGGGAGAGACCTCGTTTGGTGTTCACCAGAAGGCCGTACCAGTCGTCGCCGTTGCTGAGATTGTCGAGGAACCAGTGGACGATCTTGAAATTCTCTACAAAGTAGTCCGCACATAGTAGGGTGAGGGCACTGCCATAGAGACACGATGCAATGATGGTGCAGCCTGTAATGAGTGAGAGAGCAAATTTGGGTTAGTCAATCGTAATCGAAACACAGAGCGCTCTTTGCAGACAGTACAATGACCACACCAACCGTGGTGGACTTTGTTTGTTCACTCGCTATCTGGTTCATTGACTTTGCCTTTGCGGAACAAAAGCAACGTGCCGATCAACTCACGAAGCCTACTACTCGACCGGGAACCAATTTCTGGTTCTCAACAGTCAACACACACAGTGCAATCGATTTCGGAAATGTCAACGTTCGGGCGAAAGCATGTTGGTTCGTGCCCAGCGAGGCTAGTGTCAATAGCACTCATGATTTATTGATACCATCAATTATAATCGGCACTCACTAGGAAGACGAGCACCGAGTTGTCCTCGTACCGGTCGAGAGGACCAACCTTACTCGGTGGCGAGCGGCACTGGTAATGAGTAGAGAACATGCAATCGGCAATGACCATGGCCGGCATGCCGACACTACCACCACCAATGCTCTCGAGATCTCCACTGGCAACCGCCACTTTAGGTTGATTGAAGAAAACAATTAAAAGTTGGCTTTGATGGACAAAGTTCGCAAGGGAATCTGTCGCTACGTGTGAGGACAAAAAGCTTAAGCAAGTCAAAACAATAATCGATCATAATAGCAATCCCTATAGATAGGAGTAAGTTTCACAGGATGGTAACAATGGACAGCAGTGATATGCAACCAAGCAGAGCCGCGCATTCGCCCACCACACGGTGACAGCTGCATGCTCTCATTTCACTTCATCTATCGTTTTTTTGTGTCTAATTGAGGTGAGACGAGTTAGTGGGCAAAGGATAACGAGTGGCTCGATGGCATGCCCTCTTCTCCGACCCGGTACACTCACCTTTGGCAAAGTAGACGGTGGAGAGGGCGCCAACCAGACTGGCAGCTACGAAGAAGATGAGCAGGGTGAGTGCGGACAGGGGTGGCTGGAGCACTTCGAAAAAGGGTCGCAGTAGGTATATCACAATTAACAATGCTGAACTTGAAAGCAAGCCTAGATGAAGGCCAATCACGAAAAGGCCAATATAGGTGACTAGCATGGTGAGGAGGCCTAGAAAAAGACCAACGACCAGAGCCATGGCCAGGTTGCCATAAGGTAGAGGCACCATGTGCTCGGCGGTGCACACTGCGAACACAAGGGCGGTACCCAGCACGAGGCCTGCAGAGAAAGCGAGTGCCCGAAAGCAGCGGTAACCATATGTAAAGTAGACAACGCCCAACACTAAGAGTGAGGAACAGAGCATTGAAGTGATCAATTCGTAGTCTTCGGGTGTGCTGTAGCACAGTGATGAAAATGGTGAGCCAAATTCGGACTCATCTTCGCTCAGGATGGCAGTGGTAGTAGTATGACTTAGGTTTGGTTTGTTCACAAAGAAAGAGCTAACGTTAAAGCTCTCGGTGTCGGGTCCTTCGCTAGAAGCGATTGGCTCGTAAATCACCACCTCGGGATAGGATTTGGACGGGTTGTGTGGACGCATCGATCGATTGCCCTCCTGTGCAAACACAGTGTGGACAATGTTAGTGGCCATTGTGCTGATCGAAGGCTGTGTGGGTGTCATCGTGCTCAAGCCTCCGGATGATACCGGAAAGCTTGGCGGGGTTGTCATTTCGGACTTCCAGGTGTGTGTTTCCAAAGTCACATCCGATGCGCCTAAAGACGAAGGTGATGATGGCCTCACGCTTTCATTTAAAATTTTGGAAAGGAAATTGCTAAGAAAATCCTCGCTGGATTCGAGTGAATTGGTCTCGTTAGTAGTAGAGTTATCTAGCTGAGACTCGAGAGCAGGTTCGAATGCGAGCCAAGGAGATGTCTTGCTACTGGGGGCACTAAATTCACTACTGATCGTCTCGGGACTGCCACTGGCCATCACCGGACGAGAACGAAGCGCGCGATCCACTTGGAGATACTCTCTTCCCCAATTGAGTTGAGTGAAGCTTCCATTCGCCACTTGAGTTGTTGAGCCTGAAATGGAAGTAAATCAGCATCAATCAAGGCGACCAGTGGAGACAGTACGATTAGAAGAGCATTGCAAGGCGAACAGTCATCGCACGATTAAACTTGATTTATGGTGGCGCCACCGAGGTGTTAGTTCTCATTGTGGCGAGCAAGCCAAATATTTGAAAACAATCGAGACGTGCCAAACTGGGTGGGGGTGAAACAATCAACCAGACAGAAAAAAGACACCCAAATGTCATCGATACCGATCATTGTGATCGAAGACAATAAAGATTTATGATGTCTGAATAAAAACTCACCACCTAGCAAATATCATAAAGATGGCCAAAGGAAACTAACCACGCCAGACCGGAAATTCAAGAAAAGGTATATAAGCTTACCTGGTGAGAATGTTAGCCTCAATCTGGTGCATTCGAACAAACATTCAACGCATAATGGAGCCCAACAACGTGAGCTACTATCCCAAACAAGACCCTGCTGCCAACCAACTAGGCGAATTTGCCAAAACCCACAAAGATCCCAAGGTAAAAAACATGTTGAAGTATGCAAACGTGAGAAACTAATCCGAAGTTTTTTTATAGACTGAAGAATTAACTTCGTTAGGTGGTCGTCCACTTGGGGACTTCCGAAATGTTATAACAGTAGGCCCAAGAGGACCAATGCTGTTCCAAGATATTACATTCGTAGAGGAAATGGCGCATTTCAACCGTGAACGAATTCCGGAGCGAGTGGTTCATGCTAAAGGGGCTGGAGCTTTTGGATATTTCGAGGTAAAACTCTTGCTAGGTGAAATGTTCTAGAATAACTTGTATGGTGTGTAGGTGACGAGCACCGAGATTACCAAGTACAGTTCAGCGGCAGTGTTTAGTCGACTCGGCAAGCGAACTCCCGTGGCAATTCGTTTCTCGGCGGTGGCCCGAGAACGTGGCTCTGCCGACACAGTGCGAGACGTACGAGGCTTCGCAGTCAAGTTCTACACCGAGGAAGGCAACTGGGATCTGGTGGGAAACAACACTCCCATCTTTTTCATTCGCGACCCTTTTATGTTCACGCGCTTCATTCACTCTCAAAAGCGCAACCCACAAACCAATTTGATCGATTATAACGCTCGCTGGGACTTTTTCACTTTGCGCCCAGAGAGCTTGCACCAGGTCACTTGGATGTTTGGCGATGCGGGCACTCCCAACGGATTTCGCCATATGAATGGCTGGGGTTCGCACACCTACAAGTTGGTCAACTCGGACGGCCAGCCCGTCTATAACAAGTTTTTCTGGAAAACTAATCAAGGGGTAAAAAACTTGGATGTTGACACTGCTAACCAACTTTTAAGTAAGACTACCACAAACTCAAGTTGCAGGGTCATAAATTTTTCACATTAGGTACTGATCCCGACTATAACGTGCACGATCTGTACGACGCAATTGCTCGCAAAGAGTACCCAAGCTGGACTATGTATGTGCAAATCATGACTTACGACCAGGCTCGCAAGTGGGAATTCAACCCATTCGACCTCACCAAGGTTTGCTTCAACAATGGTAATAAATGACAAGTTACATAATTGTGTTATGTTAGATCTGGCCTGAAGATCAATTTCCATACATTGAAGTGGGCCGCATGACTTTGGATCGCAATCCTATCAACTACTTTTCTCAAGTTGAACAACTGGCCTTCAGCCCAGCAAACCGAGTTCGCGGCATTGAATACTCGCCGGACAAGGTTTTACAGGCTCGTCTCTTTGCCTACGGTGATACTCATCGTTATCGGTAAGTTATAAGTAGTGAATTGAAAACACGAATCAACCATTAATGATGATTTATAAAAGGATTGGACCAAACTTTTACTTGGTACCCGTGAACCGACCGATTGCACCTACACTCTACCCAACTATGCGAGACGGCCCGATGAACACCTCGTCCAACGAGGATAACATTCCCAACTACTTTCCAAACTCGTTCCAGAATGTGCGCGATAACCCGGAACGTTACAACGAACTACGTACCCCAATCGAAGCTACTGACGTGGACCGCTTTGTTTCGGAACATGAAGACAACTACACCCAGGTGCGCGACCTCTATCTAAGCTACAGCCAAGATGAGCGCAATCGCTTGCACAACAACATTGTTAGCGAGTTGCAATACACCTATGACTTCATCCAAGAACGAGCCCTTGGGCATTTCGAGAAGATTCACCCTGATTACGCCGAGGGAGTGCGACGTTCCTTGCAGGCCGCTAAGCGTAACCAGAAGTGATGTTACTACTAGCTGTCACTGTCCGGCCGGTCAGCCGTTGAGACAATAAACCACTGCAATTAACGACATGCACACCTGATCGCGCGCACAATGCACTGCAGCGCAGACTTCCTGTCACGAGCTGGTGGCGCCCAACAATGACGCCTCCTACCCTCATCACTGGGATGGCACTAGGAGGGGTAGGCTAGCAGTCCGAACATTTGCATCGCCATCCAATTATCCTTGGCTGTGTGCAATGTCACCGAGCGTGACTAACGTTAGCCAGTCGGCCGACCATCCATCAGTACAATGTCACTACTTTCCTCGCACAAACAGAAAGCAAAACACCATCGATAGTGTTAGTTTACTTTTTTTATAATGATTACTCACTCTAAAGCTCGTTTCGGATATGGTAGAGGGGAACAGGTGACGGTGGGGTGCAATAAGGGTCGACTTGGAATTGGTGGGCACTTGGAAAGAGATGGAGACATCAGCGAGGTGTGGAGAGAGAGAGAGAACACGCGGTCCGCTCTGCAGCGGTGACGGCGCGCTACTGACTGAATGGCGTGAATCCTGTCTGTGCGATCATCGCTGAGTGCTGGCAGCATTCGAGCTAGTGTGCTGCTACTCTGCCCACTACTGACCACCACAACCTGCTTAATGCATGTCGTCTTGGATACCACAGTGGTACACCACCAAAAGTAACCTAGCGAAAGTGTGAAACGAGCTACTCGGCCCCACCTAGAAGTAGCTAGCGCCTGGGGCCACACTAGAAGTGTAAACAAACCGCCTCGCCAGGAGGGAAAAAGTGAAAGAAAGATAAGTTAGCACAGGAGGTGGTGAGGAGTGCTGCCAGGGTGCCACAGCATGTATCAAATCTCACAAGGTGAATGAGCAGCACACTAGCGTCATGATTCACTAATCGCTTGCGTTAGTCAATGGTTCGCCGTGGGTACTCCATCTGCCAATCGAATGTACACAGATACTTATGCACTGACACGTGAGATGCGCTACCTCTCCGGAACATAAGTGTAGTGCACGTGGTCGTGCCTGAACAATTTAAAGGCCCACTCATCTAGTTACCAAGTTTGACCCGGGCCTATTGATAAATGACAAGTTTGCGGGAGCATCAATTCAATCAATCATCCAACAACAAACTCTCGTGGCACTATGTCGGCGCTTGGAATACCACAAAATCATAGTGAGGTGGGTGAGAGCAATCCTATTCTGAGAAGACAAGCGCGCATGATGTCAATAGCGACACAAAAGTCAAGGTGGTGACCACACAACAATCACCGGAGCGGTGCAGATGGCCGCGTACAGACGCACCACCAAGAGCGTCACAAGTGTGTGACAAGTTTCCACCTTTTGAGCGATTCCAACACTCAATCACTGGAACTAACTAGCGAGTATTTCACCCGTAGAACTTGGTTAAATCACTCTCGATTGGGGCGCCATGATTGATTTGTAGGCACTAAAGGATTACACGCAGCGCATCGACTGCAAACAAACCAAACACGCGCAACAAATGATGTCTTCTGACAGTGATTAAAATGCGACGATTGAATCGGAGAAAAGCAACAAGCAGCTTTATTAGAGAGAGATCGGTGCCCAAGTGACAGCAGAGGAAGTCGTTAGGAGGTGCACCGAAAGCGAGCGATCTATCGAGCTAAGGCAAGCCACAGCAATTACACAATCAAGGCGAACAGAGGTCGGTCGGTGGGGCCAGACAGCCAGGTGAAGGGCACCGAGCCACCGACGACAAACAGCACGAATCGAGCTCACTCGGAACCGTCGCGACGTGCCAAGCAAACAAAGTGACAGTGCGAGTGGTTCCCACACTCCACGCTGAAACTTATTACCATCCAAATGATCGCTGGCAGCATCGCCCTCGGTACCGTAGCTAGCCACCGACTTGCGATCGATCACCTTGACCAACACCGAGAGTCACACGAATCCAAGTGCAACAATCAGCATAAAATGGGCTCGAGAGGACAGTGTTGTGCTCAATGTGCTCATTCACCACCGCTCAAGTGAATCACGCGCGCAGTAATTAAGCCCGGTGATTAGCATCGGGACAGTTTGCAGTTTGCAAGATGACAGCAGCAATCTGATGTGTCACCAAACAAGTTTATCACTCTGTGCCTCTTTCCTCTCTTCACTCAAAACAACAATAGACTCCGATTTAAGATAAGCTGATCATCAGTCGACTTACTTGTTTGCTCGACTGCCAATCGGACTGACTGATTAAAACAAGCCGCTTGATGAGCGTGCCGCACACTTCACTACCTCAGCGCCGACAACAATTTCGAAAGCTTGCGGCTAATTTCGAAGAGTGGTGGTAGTAGATATTAAATTAAAAGAGAGATGTGTAGGAGAAAGATCACGCTAGTTGTTTAGTGCAGAATGATGCGGGTAACAATGGTGCGCGCGAGCCAATTGAAATCAACGAGAGTGCGGTCGAGGCAAAATCAATAACGCTCGCCAATGATGCTAGACCACCAGACGTTTTATTGAGATAAATAGTCTGTGTGCTTGGCGAGTGTGTGTGTGTGTGTAAAAAAAACTTGTGCGACCAGTACCACAGTGAGACGAGAAGGCAAATCAAAGTGCCCGCTGACCCAATCAGCTGACTAGCGAAATCAGCAGGAGGAGACTCACAATCGGCAACTCATGGCGAGCACATTGAAGGAAATGTCGCTGCCCTCTTCTTTTAGTTCGTTCAGGATCAGCTCGGAGGGCCAGGGTAGCTCGAGGAAGTGACTCAAGTGGTGACATGCAATGCAATGCAATGAGAGACTTGGTGATGGATGGAAGGAAATCCGTTGGTGCCACACGGTTCTGCAGCGATAGTGATCGCACAGATTCCTCCCTTCTATGGCGTTTCCCATAAGCATTGCGGGTAGGTGTCATGAGCACCCATTGTCACTAGGCCATCGCCACGGCCAGCACACCACCACAGTACATGTGAAATGTGTGTGTGAACAAAATAGAACTTGGCAGGACGGGAGGTAACCAACACCAAGACGTATGAGAGGGAAGCGAGAGAAATCGAATCACTATGGTGCCGAGAGTGTCGAGTCAATCGAAAATGGATGAAGAACTAGGAGTCACATAAAAATAGAGCCCTGATGAATGAGTTCATTCGCCGACACCACAAGTAGCTAAGAACTGAAACGAGCGCGCAATACTCTACACAGGACGACTTTAGGGCTCTCGTTGCGCAAAGTCGACAAGCACCACTCGATAACACAAGCGGACTAATTCCACTCTTGTGCTCTTTAAAATAAAACCTGGTAATGTAACTTCTGTGAGCATGCTTGTTGAATTATCACTTTTGGGCAACTTCATGTGATTGCTGAATCGAACCAAATCGGACAACAATCGGATTGGTTATGCTCAATTTAAGTTCAATATAGATATAGTTGTTATACTTGTGCCCAAATGGTGAGTTGCCAGGACAACAAATCACAATTTCTAGCCAGTTTCAATCAAGGGGCGTTGACACTGCCAACAAAATATGCTTTGGTCATTTTCGATTCAATTCGAATTGTTTTTGGATTTGGTGTTCGCATTTGAAATAGTTGTCATTAAGTGAAAAATCTTTTTTTTTAATTGAACTGCAAAGCAATTGAATTTAAAGATAGCGTAAAACTAGTGAAATGCGACTAGCATCCACTGATTTAGGTCACCGGTTATGTTAAATTGCCCTTGTTCATGAGCGCACGCGTTTTTCTATAACCACTCATTCTTTGTGGCTTAAAGCCTACTGGCCAAAAAGAGTGAATGTAGTCCAATGACTCTTTATATAACTACGGCATTTGACTTTTTTTATAGCACGTGATAGAATCAGCGATCCGAGTGACAATAGCGAGTGGATACAAGATGGAAGACATTCCCACAAGCGAGCTGCAAAGCTTGGCCCGAACCGAAAAGCTCTTCGACAATGCCTTTGTGGGTCTTCTCGGAAAACTTGATCTCAGTTTTGATTCTACCTCGGAGTCTGATGATGATGACAAGGAGAATGAGGAGAACGTAGTTGAACCGAGTAACGGTCCGGTGGTGGACCAAGAAACCATCCAAAGTTTGATGGTGATGGCGGTCACTTTTGCCAAGGTGATCAACAAAGCTTTGCTCAGTGTGGAGAGGGCCACTCAACTCCAGCGAGAAGTGTGTCGCTTGGAACGTGAGTTATGCGTGACACGTGCCTATTCAAACCCTTCGGCCAGTGGTGATGACCAGCACCGACAAAGTGAACCAATTGAACTGGATACTGTGCTCCAACACGAGATAAACACGCTGATTGAGAGCAAAAACAAGTCGATGCAAGCCCTCGAGCTCAAGTATAAAAATAAAATCTTTGGTTTGAATCTCGCGGTGAGCTATCTTCAGAGAGAAGTATCCGGACGAGTGCAACAACTTCAAATCTCTGATAAAATGTCAAATGAAAACTTGGATGACGAGTCGAGAGTTAGTCTCCTAAAAATATGGCGTCAATTGATGCACGAGATTTGTCTTGCTCGCTACAAAACTATTAAGCGAATGGCCGAGCTCTCTCAGCAGAACCAACAAGAATGTGACGAATACTGGACTCGAGTGTTTCGAGCATGCCACGCAACCGAGAGCACTGTGGTAGATTATACCACACTGGGCCAAGTTCGTTACGTGTCGGTGCTCCTCGAGAAAGGCCAATCATTGGGTTTAAGCCTCGTGGGAGGTAGTGAGTATCGTATGCCACTCGTCATTTGGAACATCAAACCAGACAGTCTGGCAGAGAAAAGTGGTCAATTCTGTCCCGGGGACGTGCTTCTCTCGATTCAGCAACATGACATCACCGGTGCGAGTCGCAAATTTTTCACCGAACTTTTCAAATCTCTCTGGGGTTGGTGTCGTATCGGGTTGCTGCGTGTTCCACTCGACAATTTCGAGGACTATTTAGTCAACAATGGTCCTGTCAATTTTGAGCTACTCTACGATGATCTCCCGATGAGAGAAAAGAACGAGCAATCATTAGATAGTAACGAGGATGACTTCTCAGAAGCGTCACGTGTCTCGTCGGAAAGCTAATGTTCTTAAGACGGCAATGTGTAATAAAATGTGCAAATAGTTGATTGGACAGTAATTCGATCAGATCAGAGAGCAAGTGTGGTCCGCGATGCTATCGACAGTGGTCAGTAATCAGGGCTGGCCGCGCCGACTCCAATTAGTGTCACGATGCCCCACCAAAGGATGCGGCATGCTTGGTGCGATGCTTATGCCTTAAATGGCAGCAGTGGGACTGATAAATCCATTCTGCATAAGTCAATTGAGAGCGTGTCGAGCAAGAAAAAGTGAAAAAGGAGCTCGAGTGATAAGCAGACTAGCACCACCACTGTCATCCTCATTGGCAATGAGCTCGAGCGGTGCTCAAGCTAAGGTCATTCCTCAGAGAGAGTGGTGATGGCGAGTGCGTCTCTAGAACACCTGCAAGACAATACGTAGCGCAGTGTGTAAAACAAATATTTGTGGTTTAATTTGTATTCAGTCTAAATGGTCATGTCGGGCGAAAGTGTGCTGCGTGGGTACACTGTGCTATTAATTAAGACACTGATCTTAGTGCTGATGCTAGATGCTCCTCGGCAACAGTACATAAATCACTTCAACTGTTTCATGTTGCCATGTTAAACCTGTAAGTCGGCGGGCAGATTATCGAAATGTAGTAGCGGGCAGAGTGGTCATTCGGTCAAAGTGACCTAGTGGTCAATAGAAACAGATGCCACAAATCAGATGCTACTGATCGGCTCCACTCGATGACAGAGGTGTATTCCACCGTCAAGGACGGCGCTAATGAATGGCTGTCGATGATGATCCACGGGCACAATGCACACCAATGGCAGGCGTATGATTGTTGTTGCCCACTGAGATGCCGGGGTAGAACTGCAAATTGTTGTTAGTGAGCCACTCTTCTATACAGTGAGCTCTAAGGATGCTACCGCCAAGCCAGACGCAACTGATCGATCGACACTGACTGCAGTCTGGCTGTCTGTATGCAGAGCGCGTTACAGTCTGCGATTCAAGCTTGCATTAGTCCAATGTCCAGTAGGAACCCGTAGCCCAGTTGGCCATCGACCAAGAGCATAGCATCGAATCGAGTCATTCATTAGAGCTGAATGACACCAATGAATGGGCAAATGCAATTGTGTGTTGTGTCCACTTTCTCCCCTTGTCTTGCGTTATTTGGCTAGCATCAATTAGTCTCTGTAGAATCGTGTACTAACCAATAGCCACTTCGATGGCCGTAAAGAGAGTATCCCGCCAGACTGACAGTCGAACAAGACCAATCGGGTACCACTGACAGTCTGTCAATCGAAGTGGCCGACAAGCGAGAACCGCACCAATCTGGTTGCATGGCTAATTGCACAAACAAACAGCGTGACAGACACATTGGATCACTTTGCAACCCGAAACAGACAACACTCAACACTAAAGGCTTGCTCAATAAAACCTCTATTGTAAATTACCATAGAACAAGCTTTACCTCTGACCACATCTTAATAAATAAAAAAGACAATTTGCACTAGCAAAGTTTGAAAACGCTTTTGGCGATTTCTTGAGATTTGTCTGTAGAAGTTTGCGGCAACTTACCAAACTCAAAGAGAACACTTCTGGTCACTTGGTACTGACAATGTGGCAGTGTCGAGTCGAGCTGGCTTGTTGGATGAGTAGACTCGTTCTAAAAGTGCGGAAAACACCAGAGTCGGCAGTGTAGTGTCATCTCGCTCCACAGATATCTTGGCACTGAGACATGCAGTGGAAGCCAAGTGACAGATCATCTTCTTTGCACTAATGTTTAGACTGCATCACCCAAACTGATTAGCAGCCAAAGAGAGTGAGAACGAGGAAGACAGAGCCGGAGAGAAGAAGGCTGAAGTGGATGTTGGTGGGAAGAACGCGGAGAGGCAATTGAAGATCAGATGGAAGCTGGTGTGGATCGGCACCGAACTACTCTCTGTCGTCGCTGCCACTCGACTGCATGGCCAACAGTCCTCGACAGCATTGCATTGCCCTCCTCTTCGACCACGCTCTGGCCACCGCGACGACTAGTGGCGGGCAGAGTTATCTTGCTTCTATTGGGTAGCCCAACATTAGCTACAAACAAGCAGATTTAATTTTAAACTGAATCAAATTTTTGACTTGTAATATTGAATCTGTTTTTGAGAGATTTTCGTAAAATTGATTGATTTAGTTACACCAAAATGTATTGAGTAAACTAACTTTCTTTGATGGATTTCGATCGAAATAAAAAATACTGTGGATAGTGTTGGGCTTGGCAATGCGTCCACCACACAGCACACAGCAACGTCTGCATGCAGCACTGACAGACCGGCGTCTAAATATATTTGAAATAATTATTTTTTTTCCAAA
>DVQH01001387.1:0-13055 GCA_018231625.1 Papilio phestus | reverse complement strand
AATTATTCAATAATATGCTATAATTGCTAACATCTTATGCAACAAAGAAGTGTGAGTTTACGCTTTATCATAACAGTATAGATATGTATAGGAGCCTTGTCTATATTAATATTACAAACAGGGAAAAATTTGTAATTTTGTATGTATTGAAATAACTAAAACCTGGGCTTATTTCAAAAATTCTTTCACCATTAACGAGCTACAATATCAGTAAGTAACATAGGCTATTTTTTTTCACACGGGCGTAGTGGCGAGAACACTATTCGAGAACACCGTGTGTTACACTATTGTGTATATAACCGCACTATAAAATCTTAGTCACTTGCTAATTTAGTATGTGAATAAAGTCTAATGGAATGACAGATGACGCAAGGAGGAAACCACAGACTAAACTAACACGGGGCGTTCCCACTTCCCAGATAGATTCACGCATTATCTACCATGGACAATGCTGATCGCGTCTACAAAATGGTTCCGTGACCACAAAGAATGCCGAATGCGTCTATTTTATTAATAAATAATGCATGATTTTTCTAAAGCAAACAAACATCCAAAGACTGCGGTTTTTAAAGAATTTAAATCATAGTATTATTTTGTATGCGTAATTTTCATGTTTTCCTTAAAATTAGCAGTCAAGTAGGATAAATACAACAAAATAGTACTATGAGGTAATAAGCAGTTCAATTTATTTTGTATTTATAAACATTTACTAACTCAACATTAGCCAGTCCACGTAATAAGTTAAAACAATGACTAAAATTCAAAACAATATTTATATTAATACCTAAATGTAGGTCGTTAAGAGGAAATCCTGCACGGTTATATAGTATAATACCATACAAACTTTGTGGCAGATCAGAATACACTATACTCATTTATAAGTATGCGTAAACAGTTCAGCGCACATCTCTCCATCTGTTGTGTCGCCGCACATTGGGCTGTATCAAAGGCCTACATAGACAACTTCAACTGATGTTTGAAATGCCCCTTTATATCAAGAAATACATACGTTATAACATAAAACTTGGCATATATCTAAAAATTGATTGACTCAACATTGATTGTCTATGGAGGCACTAGAAACAACCCGTGCGCCCCCTTATGGAATCACGTTCGAAGCCAACCACAAGCGTCTACAAACTTGAATCTTTTTATACCTAGATTTTTAAGGTTGATTCACCACCTATTGAGTTGAGATATCGATGACTACTCTTTTAGTATGCGATATGAGTCTTGACCGCTTCACATTTCGCGCTGAATTATTTATATCGGGTCATTGTTGTTTTTCTACAATAGGAGGAAATCAACAAATATAAAACGTCGCCAAATGCGTATAAACTAAACAATGATTAATGTTAAACTTATCTGTTCGAATACTGCATTTTTCTTTTATCTCACGCAACATTAAATGCAACGTTTTTCAACATATTTCCTGTACATTTACGAATCGATTCATTAAAGTCAGTTGCACGCGTTTGAATCGTTATTTTGTTTGCAAACGTTGACAAATGTACATCGGGAGATATGTAGAATGCAGATTTAAGGCTTGGACACACAGAACGCTATATATACCAAAAGCTACGCTTTAAAAAGTAAGCTGCTACCAAAGTATCGATAATAATACAAAACGTTTTATTAGAATTTCTTTGTAAATTGTAAATATCTCTTAAAAATGTTGACACGATGATTATAATCATAATAGAAAAAAATATTAATAAAAAATTAAATTACTCTGCGCAACATTTGCTTAAAAACGTCGAAGGTGTTTTATTACTGTTTTATGTAAAATCAAATCTTATAATTGTGTTAAAGAAATTCATAGACAAGCCACAGACTAAAAAAGACTACACAAGTTCTTTAGTCTATGGACGTCTAATGCAGGACTTAGGCCAAAAGTGTCATGGAAGTATCAAATTGATACCGCTGTTAGGAATTAAGTATTCGACTCGCGATAATCTCGCATTCCGTGTGTGATGCCTTTAAGTGTATTTGATAGATTGTGTTAGATGTCCCGCGCATTGATCTATGCATTTTGTCTGCCTCTATCATTATCAGTAAAGTGAGTAGAAATGAAAGTAAAATCTATGGCATATTGCAAAGATGCACATGAACTGTTCATATTTATGATGCAACATTGTATGTGATAAGAAACTAGACGTTTTATTATATTTAGGCTGAAGATATAATTCATCATTCATTTTATATAGTTAAAAGCAACAAAACCTATGGTATCCCATAACGTTACCAGCTCTAATAAAATTAATGACAGTCATCTAAAACTGCGCCAACCCTATTCCCATAGGCGCGCTAAGTGACAGTTTAAAAAGTGAAATTCCTAAGGAAAAAAATCGTTTCCAAAAATCGAGAACAATTCGTCTTCTGTCCTATTAACGATTCACCACCCGGGAACTCATTACCGCATTTAACACGTGTTAAGTTGAAAGAAAAAAATTACGTAAAAGCTCCTGCCGAAGCCATTCTCATGGACGCGGGGACGATATTAATCGTTCACATTAATTTAAGGACGCACGCGGGGATCCTTAGTAATACGCCGCAACAACACGTATAATTTAATAAAAACTTATGATAATCAACAGAAGTGAGACATCCTTCAAATGTATAAAAATTATGCGTTGCACTGTTTCGTATTTTACTTACTAAATTGACAATGAAAATAAGAACTAACATTCAAACGTGGTTGAGACGTTTAGAGTGTTTAGAGCAGATGAATTTAGAACTTAAGAATTACTGTATTTTATTTAAAAAAATATGCCTTTAGTAAAATATATTTAATGAAAAGTTTTAGGTATGCTTGTCAAGTTTTTTTTACTTCTGAACGATCTATAATAAAGAACACGCAGATTTCCGAACGCAAGCCCAAACGTCAAATAGTTTTTTATGTCAGGTGCGGCGTAAGCGAGCTATTTTTAATTATTGCCTTGCCTTAAACATTTTATTAATTTTCACGACTTAACAGTGTTAAATTTACACTACATTTAATGGACGTATTATCCTTAACTGTCTATAATTATACCTAACGTCTAACTAATATAATTTAAAATAAACTGAAAGATGAATTGCCGCTTAGATACATAGAATTTTAGTTGGTATTTGGTTACTTTTCTTAGTTAACTGTAAATTTTTGATAATATAACGTTACCAGAGTAATTATTGATTACTCACCTTTGTTTTCAAGGCATATACGGTGCTTGTCCGGTTGTACGATCTATTCGCAACGTATAAAACAATAGCACCTCCGAACACACACGCACAAGTGGTCCATGCTGTCTTGTGGACATTTTTGTAACCCACTGAACTTATATCACGATTAAAATTGTGCAAAATATTTATTTTTTTAAATAATTTGCTAGACGTACGACCTAGGGTGGCCATGTTGACAGAACAGCTGATTGTCGTGTGAGAGAGAAAACTGATGGAAAAAGAAATAACACATCGACCGCGCATGCGCGCACCATACTCTTTTGACAGATTTATGTAATTTATACAGTACTTGAGAATATCTAAACTTGTACAAGTTTTTACTATAAATAAATGTTTTCATATATTGTTCCCATATATTACTCTTGTTTTCTGACTACTGTAGGTTGCTTGGAGTTACTGTGGGCAAAATAGAACAAAAACTGCACATAGAAGTCGCACTTTATATCTTTGTTACTTCAGAATATTGCTCCTTCTAGTCCATAGATTTACTTTCCACATATATTAGACTAGCTTTCACCCACATGGAAATAAAAAACAAAAGTGAGTGTGCCTATGTATTCTTCCAAACTATCCTCTACATCTATACCAAATTTCATCAAAATCTGTTCAGCCGTTTAAGCTACAATCTCTTAACATCCATTCAGCTAAACTTTCACATTTTTTTAGTAGGATATATGTTAGTGTTCAAAATCATAACTTCTAGTTGATCAACTTGTATCATTAGCCTGGTTGGATATAAATCTTTTTTAGTACTTACCTAACAATGTGCTACAGTATGTTTAATGCCACCAACACACTATAGCAAGTTCAAATAATAATTAAATTATCTGTGCCTATTAATTTTAGGAAATGAATCTGTGAATGTAGATACCATGGGCAACTGTTACTCCATTTTGGCAAATTAAGGCTGCTTGCTTGTTTCACCTAATACTATAAAAAAAAAGAAAAATTGCTGACTATGTGGTCATTTCACATTAAAAAAATGAACATTCTTTATAAATGTAATAGAATACGGAAATAACAGTTAACTATGTAATAAAATAAATTATTTAATTTTTAATATTTATTTACAACACTCAACAAAATTGGATCTGACATAAATCCAGCTATTGGCAATTCCTTTAACTATATATTAATAAATTTGTACATCTAATTACCAACATTTGATAAACTATTATGACTTAGTATCATTAGTGATAATTTTGGTAATAGGTAAAATAGAAAGATTCACTTTTATCCTTCGACCACTCTGACACTATCGATTACACTTTGGACAATATCTTGATCTTTTTTAACTAATCCTTCCACAGATACTTCTACAGTTTCATTATTTGCATTATGTGTGGTATCCATCTCTTGTACAGTACTTAGGACAATCCGTTTCACGGATTCTATATTATCATATACACCATATTCCGCCTGCCATAGTATAGTTGTTATTAATTGTTGTACATTTACACTTGTTTGGTACGATTTGAATTTTCTTAATTTATTAGCAATGTATTCACCGAATACTGAATATTCATCTTTCTTAACTGCAACTGCAGTAAGTCTTGCTTGTGTTTTAGTTGTTGGCTTGCGATTGAATGCATAGCTTCGTACTGACTTAGGTGAGGTAGGTGTTGTCACCTCCCGTTTTACCCGTCTGTACTTCACTCTATTATTAGGTTCGTACGTTTCGATCCATTCATCTTCTAGCCATTCCTCATCAGAATTCTGTCGCATATGCTCATTCATGGTGGTATCAACTTCATCATTGTTATCAATGTCTGTTTCCGGGTGCTCTATAACATCAACCTGCAACAAACAAACTTATTAAAGAACAGCAAGATGGAAGTACTATTTTCATTATTATTCCTTTTTATTTAGAAGGATCCATGATGTTTTTGAAATAAATTGTATTGTAAATGTAACAAATGTTCAGCTTTGATGTGTTTGTTGGATTTGTTTGTTTGTTTGGAGTAGAAGTTGATAAAGATTATTGCAAATATAAATATAACCTTAATTGCATTATTAAATAGATTATTAAAATTTCATACTTAGATGAACCTAAACACAAACACACTCTGAAACATTTGTTATGCCTAAATCGTTTCACAAAAGATACATAAACGAATCGATTACTGAGAAGTCGATCCAACTTCATATTGCAATTGAGAAAATCGACATATCAATAGAATAGAATGATAATTAACATTATCAACGTGATAAGAGTCAAACTTAGTAATTTACAATGTAATATAAAGAGGCTAGGTTATAGGAAACAACTAAATTATAGTATAGGTTTTATACCTTAAGATATTTTCTTCGTTTCGGTGCCTGGTTAGTATTTTCATCATCTTCCAATGTCCGAAATGTTGAATCGTCTAGACTACCGTTCTGCAGTAATTCCCACTGAATAGGATGTTTGCCAACCAAATGAGTTCTTAAGTTCGTTGTATTTCCGAAATATTTATATTGCGTATCACATAATTTACACAATACCGCCACACAACGCTTATTTTCTTCCAAACGATCGAAGAATCGCCAAACCAACGACGATGTTTTCTTCATCGCTTAATCGATTATTAATCTTTGATCAATTTGCCGCCAAAAACTCTGATGAATATTGAACCGAAACCGATTATGAACCCGTATCGAATCGAAAGATTTCACAAACTTCGAGCTTGGAAAACAAGATGGCGAGTTGCGAGCGAATAAACCATCGAGCAAAGCACGACCTTCGTTCGATACAATGGCTGCCAACCGAGATGTGAGAAAATCGATGCGGCGTTATCAGTCGCCCAACGCTAACGTACCATAGACTAAATAATATTTTTTAATCTAAAAAAAGATGGAAATCAATTTGAAATTGGAACAACCAAGTTTCGATTATTGTTAATGTAAAAATAAGATTACAGAAAATGCTATTTTTTAATGTATTTTTAAACTATAAATTATATTGTAAACTGAATATAAGAGGTACGTAAGGTAAAGTGTTCATTTACGGTATTATTTGCATCGACCGTTTTGATTTGTAATAACATGTGACGTGATTCCTTAGTGTAAAAATGTATATTTTGGCAGTCCTCTCATTACAAAAATAGAGATAATTTAACAGACCTTTTTAAGATTTTTTTTTAACAGACTCTGTTTTATTTTAAATTCGAAATCAGTACATTTTACAATTACCTTACTGTTTTACGTTGAATCATGTTCTTAGAAAATTTAGTACAAAAATATATTTAATGCCAGTCTGCAACCAAAATAAACTTTTGTATAAATGTTGATGTGCTTTTCTGCTTGTTTTTTTCATAGTGTATTAAATTGGATAGGCCACGAGATAAAATACTTTCGGAGACAATGTTAGTTTTTGAGTGTATATTATATGTCTTTTGTGCCTCTTGTGACACTGTGACTGCATTAATTCGTTTTGTTCTTAGATATCTACAAGCGATGGCCTGTCCACTCAGACTGTTTTATGGTATTCGAAGTAAACGACGGAATAAGTGATTCCTGTCTAGGGGTCAAGTATGTCACTTAAACTTATGTTAAATTTGCTTCTTGGGATGTGAGTACACAATTTTAATAATCTGTTATTATCATGTTAACTTGTTTTCGTAGATTTCGTTGTTAAAAGATTTTTTAAATGCTGACATAAAGAGATTCTTTGGCCTCTGACTATTTAGGACTTGGTCTAGTCAATAAGTAGGAAGCATGTTACTTAGTAGGTATAGTTTTTTAGTAGGCAAATTATACGTTTGGTTGTAAAATGAAACATCAAATTGTATTTCAAGATTTGTTACATTTATTTGTCGGTAAAAGAGGCTGTAAAAAGTTTATTGTCTAAAAGTTTCGATCAATCTTCATTTGGTAAACCTACGTAAAAACGTGAATTTTTTAATTCTACTTTAGATGTTTAATATTATACACATCTTTAAATGTTTTAAATTGTCCGTAATTTGTACAAACATGCGTCAGCGCGAGCATTACGTTAAAAATTAAGGTAAAGGTATAGATAATTAATACTGTTTGACCCCTCTTGACGTTCCTATAGAGAATGCTGTGGTTTACGGAGCCATGTTTTGGTGGGAAACGGTGAATATCGATGATTACATAAATAGATTTAATACGTGGCAAATTTTATTTCGAATGTATTTACAATATGACGTGTTGAGAGTTTTAATGCCACCATTAATGGAGGTTATTTCTTTGTTCCTTTTTTAAAATGTTGAATTTAGAAACTAGCATGATTCGAAAATCGATTAACTGTCACTTGTAAGGAAAACAAAGAGGATATAAAATAAGGAAACCACAGACTAACACTAATCTCTATTAAGTAGATAGGCTATAGGGCTTGGTATTTGTGCCTATATGATTTCTGGCATTTAGACGCTATAGGTTGTGGTTGGACCAAACGGTGACGATTCGAATAGAATAATAGAAATATATTAAATTGTCATTTAAAATAGATGGGTTTAAATCGAAAAAAAAAAAACTGTCGTTACCAAGTAACCGTCTATTCATTTAGAATAGAGATCAGTTTGATATTATATTATAACTGGGTAATGAAAACATGTATTAATGTTAGACTCAGTTTCCGTCCGGAAACCGATCGTAAAATCGAATACATTGAAGTCGTTTCTCGGAATCGATTTAGGTGAATTTCTGTTTATCGGTTAATGTGGAACAAAACATTAGTGTTTCCATAACTCAAACAAAATATTTTATAATTAACCGTTAAGTGGGTTTTGTTTTCATTTGCCCGCAGTATAATATATTCATTTAAGCGTACCATGGCTCCGTATTCCTAACCAGTCCTCGTGAATTATTTATAACAATAAATTGTGAAAATAGGGCAAAGACATTGGAAATAAACAATATCCCCTCATTCGATATATAAATCCAGATAATTAGATATATTATGGCACTTGTGTATAAATAATATATATCATTAACTTGTATTTTACATTTCGGCAGTATAAACAATGTAAACTGGCCTAATAATTTCACATTAGACCTTTTTATTAACGATCAATACAATCTTCAAGTATTTTTTACACAGAAAAAATATTATTAAAAAATTTAATTATATTCAGTTAAAAAATAATCATTAATAGGTTTGTTAGGATAATTTTGTGATCATCGCAATTAAATTACGAAATTATTAGGCTCATTTACACCGTGTTTCTCATAACGTTCTTTAATGACATTGACAGTTCGATTTTTCACTTACATCGTCTACAGAATATAAAACTAATAAAAACTAGATATTGTAATGGAGAAGATTCTTACAATATCCAAATACTGGTGCTATTCTAATTTAAAAATCGCACGGTTTAATTTACAATACGATAACGAGTAAAATTGTACCCGATTAATCGATTACTTTCAATCGAAAAGGACACAAATCGATACATCGATGTAACGGCACCGACGTTTTTAAGACAAAATAAATGCTTTTATATTGTTAAAGATTGCATGTCATTTTCGCGTGATTCTTTTATAAAATACATACATCATAAATAAACTGAAATATTCAACTAACATATGTAGGTACATTCATAAAGCTTGTTGTACATGTTTCCGAATACCTTGATATAAGATTCAGCGATATGTTAAGATTAGTAAAAAAAGTTACAACATTGAAAATCTAAATAAATGTTTAAGTTATAATTTAAAGTGTGGTAAAATAAATATAGCATTGTCAAATGATTTTTAGAATCTTCACTGTGATTCAAATTAAATTCGCTGAATCCTAATAAAAGTTTCATTAAACTACATACAAAAATGCGAGGGTTCACTAAAATGAATGTAACCGCGCTTCGAGTCAATACAATCACATTTAAAGCGTCCATACTCTATACAAAAACCATGTAAAAGCACATATCGCTACCGAACCGATTAAAATAATATAATACACAAAATTGGCTCACTAAAAATACAAGCGTATAAAATCCTACGTATCTACATTCGGTTGGAACTAAGGGGACAAGAGAATAATAATAATTAAAAACATCAACTAAAACGTTAACAAAATACGACTTTCTCTATGGAAAATAAATAATTTACAAATTAGATACACGTTTTAAGAGCTATCTACTAGTAGTCACTTCATCTCCGTTAATCGTTTATCACTAATTTTTTTGAATTGCCCGAGGCAAGCAGTCTTGAATCGATGCATTATTCGAGAAAACAGCATCTATCGATAACACGAAGTAATGTTCCAAATATTTTTTTCTGACAGAAACAAAACAAGACCGCTTGTCTATGGTACTTCGAACTTATAAAAATAGCCAGCCGTCCGCCGCACAATGCCTTACCTATTCCGAAACCAACAAACCTACATTACTCAGTCATATATTTTCAGTCAATTTCTTATGAAATTAATCCCCCAATCATCCAACTAAGTACAAAACCTTTCTACGATTCCTGTCCGTGTCCACATTGCAAATGGAACCATAGAGTAAGTGACTTCCATTTGTGACAGTTGAAATGTCAACTTCATTCAAGTAAACATTTAGTGGGAAAATTAAATAAAGGAACCATCGTATCAGAGCGAGTGTGCGCGAACAGGAATCCTACAGCTAACCCTAACATTTCCTTACCAAACGATATTCTTGACACATTTCAAATTATTCCATTCGATTAAATTTATTATTACTTTATCATCTACGTTAATAATTTCATGACAAGTAACAGTAACTAAGACAATTGGAATCTTGCCGATAAACCTACATTTTAAAGCGAACTAGGAATATAAATTGAGATAGATAATTTCAGTAGCTTTGGTAGAATAATATCATTTAGTTATTACACGTTGCAGCTCAGACATCGATTTGATCATTTGATGCGACTCGATTGAGTATTTAATTACATTTAATATTACAAAACAATCGCAATACTCGAAGCAACCTCGGCCTTGAAGCGGCGAAACGGATCACAGGTGCACTTATTTAAAATTACAAACGGGATTGTCCAAAACGGGGCGCTTTAAACTGGTCAAATGATGACCAAAAGCCATCCATAACCTGTTATGTCAACTAATTCTGATATTTACAAGTTCATATTATGACCAGTATTGTTTGTTTTCTATAATTTAATGCTTTAATTGTGAAAAGAGCAAGCAGTGACCGCGGTTTCGCCGCCCAGCGCTAGAGTATGAGGTCGGCTAGTGGTCCGGGGAGTGGAGCGTGTGCGGGGCGCGGGGGGCGGAACGTCGGTATTGTGCGAGCGCAACGGCGGCGCCTAGGAGCAGCGGGCTCACGCGCGGCCGACCGCCTCCTGCGCGGTCGCCGACCGAAAAAACTCCGCATCGGTAGTGGACATAGTCGACATGGTCGACTCATCCCATGTCACCTCCGTCGTGGTGGTCGTGCCGTTGTCGTGTTTTCTCCTACCCTTGGGATGACGCTGCTTCTTTTTCGGATCGTTCGCTTTCTTGTGCTTACGTTTATGCCTCATATTCTGCTTCTGCAGGCGTTTGTGGCAGTTCCTATGGAAGGGGGGTGGGCGCTTGAGTTTGCCACGGTGGCGGCGCGGCGGACACTGCGACTGCCGTGGTCCATTCCATCGCGTCGTCAGCGTGAGGGCGTACCCCGAAAGGTTTCCGAGGGGCCGGCTGACGGGGATCTGTGTGCGTCGCGACCTGCCACGGTTGTCTAACGCGAGGTATGTCTTCTTGCCGGCGCGGATCCTTGAATACGTGTTGTAGTTGTTCTCTTCTATGTGCTCTTCGAACACGCAGTCATCAGACAGATCCTTCTGAAACAAACAAACATTACATTTAGTCACATTAGAATCGTTACAATAAATCGTTAAAGATTACGTAAGACAGGACAGATAGCTACCAAACATCTAACGTTATGTTTAAAGTCGTATCCCGTTGCATTGCAAGTATTTTATCCGCTAACCACTATTCTCAAACAATTTATGAACTGCTATACAAGTGTATTTCCTTTATTCAGACGTAAATTGTCAATTTATCTATAGCATTCAGTGACCAAACATAGTACTGGAGATTAAGTATAGAATGAATTTGTCGCGGCCAAGTCACTTATTAACGTCGGTTGGACATTCAACAGATGTAAGCGAGCGAGCTTTCAATGTTGCCTTTCTAAACACGTCCTATTATCAATATCTAAGGAGAGTTTCAACAGAGGTATTCGTGTTTGTTGGCCACCGGCTCGAGCTAATTGGTAACATATATCAAAGTACTTTACAAGGATGGACAATTTGAAACTTTAAATTGGTACGACCCTATAAAGATGCGCCGACTAGGCTAAACTGTGTACACAGATAAATATAATAATTTGAATAAATAACTAAACATGTAATGCAAGTAAAAAATATTTACAGATTACGTAGAATATCGGTGTCAATATTCGACAGATCGTTGATGGAATTCTGAAAAAAAAAATTCTTTCGTCAAGTACACCGCTAGAAAAAAATGGAATTAATAGATAAATTAGAAGCCAGCCAGTATCTAGGCTAGGTCTAGGGGTAAGCAGTTTTTATATCTATTTTTTAGGGAAGACGAAGACGCCCATCAACTGCTCTGCGACCAATTCAAGTTACAGCCAAAATCAATATTGTATAAAGTTGGTCAAACTCTTGTGATTATTTTCATCTATACTTCTATAATATTATAATAAAGCGTAAACACACACTTCTTTGTTGCCTAAGATGTGAGCAATTACAGCATATTTTTAATAATTCTTTATTAATCAAAAGCCCTAAACGCACATCACGCTTTAGACTATATATTTTCACACCATTATGCTTAGGGGTAAACATTTTGGTTAAAAAACCCTAATGTGGGAAAGACACCATAAGTTGCTGCCAACATCAAAGAAGCAAGATTGTCATGGTTTGTCATGGCTTGTCGTTTTGACATTTGCAATTGATAATTTGACACAGGTAATAAAGTAAAATTTTCGTAATTTTGTGCGGATGAAGTCGCAAGGGAACAACTAATTATGAATAAAATTCCAGGTTCTAGTCATTAGATGTTTGAAATGTAAAAATAGAAAAAAAAAATAGTAGCGTTTATTTTTTTTTTCATTTTAACCAAGGAATTCTACAAAATCCTTCCAAACTCATTTCTTGAAGTTTAGATTAAAACGTCCGTTTAAAACGATATTTCGACTCGTAGAAAATTAATTTTGGACTCATAATAAAGTTGCTTCCGTGACAAGAAACAGAAAGTTTCATAGCGTCAAGTATTTGCTTCATTTCTTATTGTTTTCGAAATTTAATTGAAATAGATTAAGTTATCAATCGTATTTAAGTGTTTCTCGTTTGCTTTCGGAATTACCCAAGCAAGTTTTCTATTAACCTGATTAAAATGCAAAGTGCTTATAAAATTAGAGTTAAAAGAGAAAATGACATAAAATGAAGTAACTTAAATTAGATGGTTGTTTAACTTTCATCACACGTTTCTCTATTTTATTTCTGTCTTTTTTTTTTCTAGATGTTCCCGTGCGACTTCATCCGCAAGTAATTATCAAAATTTATTTTATTGTTTACATTTGTTAAATTATCAATTACAACCTTGCTTCCTTAATGTTGGCAACAACTTATGGTCTCTTTCCCACATTAAGGTTTTCATCCAAAATATAAGTTTAATGACGTTAAAAATGTAGGTGACGTAAGTGTTGGCTTTTTATTAAAAAAAGGATTATTCAAAAATATGCAGACCTTAACTTTGGTTTTGTAAACTAAAGAAAACTACACGAAGTTAAAAATTACACTTACAATGTCGTTTACTATATTAAAGCGTGCAAAGGATTAAAACAAAAATCATACTTCATACTAATGTTATAAATGCGAAAGTTTAGATGGATGGATGGATG
>DVQH01001386.1:0-13056 GCA_018231625.1 Papilio phestus | reverse complement strand
GAGAGAGAGAGAGAGAGAGAGAGAGAGAGAGAGAGGGAGGGAGAGAGAGAGAAAAGCGAGATTGAGAGAGAAAGAAGTAGAGAGAGGGGGGTAAAAAGAAAAAGAGAGAGAGGTAGAGAGAGAAAGAGAGGTAGAGAGAGAGAAAGAGAGGTAGAGAGAGAAAGAGAGGTAGAGAGAGAGATAGAAAAAGAGAGAGAATGAGGGAGAGAGCGAGAGAGAGAGAGAGAGAGAGAGAGAGAGAGAGGGAGGGTAGAGAGGTAGAAAGAAAGAGAGAGAAAGAGAGAGTGAGCCAAACTCGAAACTACTCTCAAGTACTAAACTTTCTCTCTTTCTCTCTCAAATAATAAGTTCTTTCAATACCCAAAAAACTTTGGCCATAAAAGTACCAAATCTCAACCCAAGTCAAGCACTTATCTAAAGCCCCCAAAAAAATTCCAGAACAACACAAAAAACTCAAGTGAAAAAAAAGTCAGTTAAAAACAATCACTGTTTTTCATTTAATAATAATAATAATTCATATTAATTATTAAAATCAAAATTAATTAAAATAACAAACACTATAGTAATATAAGAATAATAATGAATATACAATATGAAAATATATATTATATATTATATAAAATATATATAAATCAAATCAAAATCAAGTATCATTCATCATTATTATCATCATTTGTACAATGTATATATATAATAATAAATGAAGGTATATTCAATCAGTGTTTCACATCCATATAAATAAAAGGAAAAAATATAGTATAATAATAATAATAATAATTAAAAATAAAATTAAACACAAGAAAAAAAATATATATTAATAATAATGTATAAAAGAATATGAAAATAATAATAATAATAATAAGAACCTAGTAGAGAGAGAGAGAACAGGTGCACTTTGGCCACAACCAAGAAAGAAAAGATGGAACGGATGGTTGGCTAACCATTGAGAGAGTTAGGTTAGGTTAGGTTAGAAGATAAGACTCGGGAATCAGTGGTTTATATGTATAATAATAAAAAGATGAATGGATGACAAATGATTTCTTTGTTTTTGATACCCATTCAGAACCGGAAAGTTTTTTTTGGATGTAGTAAAATACCAATTAATCAATCAATCAGTCTTCTGGGCTTTTTCCAAGGACTCCTTTGCAACGGTGCTGGAACTCTTCTCCTCCAACTGTTTCTGGTACTGTTTCTTGAGTTGACTCTGTGCCATCGAGTTGACGATTGACACCAGGAAGTAGGTCACCATCAGTGCCACGAACATTTCAAATGCAAAGCTGATCCACGAAGCACCCTAAAAGAGAGAAAGAGTTTTTAAACTCACAAGTTTTCTATTTTGTGTTAAATGGTGTAAAACAAATTAATGAATAATATGGTCGTGGTATTTTATGTTCTATATTCTGTCATTTTTTGGTATTGTGCCACCCACGGTTTTTCTACTGTGAGAGTTACGCTACTTCCACTGTGCTTAACCGATTCGAATCCAACTTTTTCGTTGTTGTGTTTCGAATCTAACTTTCTGTGTTATGAAAGTTAGATTCAAATTTTATTCCAATTCAGTTCAAATTTTGTGGATAAATCTTTGAATTCTCCGTCAATTTGATTCAGAATTCAAACTTCTCCAATTTTCGCTTGATTTGATTCGAATTTTTTTGCATAACCCTTCGAATTAACTCGAGTTAGCTTTAGCCCAGGCCCTCTTGTAAAAAATAAAATTTAATATAAAACTTCTAAAAAAATTTCTATTAAACTTAAAAGTTAGTCTATCTAGTCAATTGGCAACAAAGTTTCTAAAACTGATTCAGGTTCTATTACATCCCCTCCTCCTCCTCGCCACTCTTCATTAACTTCATCTGGGCACCACACACACACAAAGACATACGCTTTGAATAAGTGTGTTAATGAGAAACAATCCTCATCAAGGCCTATAATGATGATTATAGATGCTAAGCGGAAATTGGAGTCAATTTAGTGTAGACACCCAAAACCATAAAGTGAGAGACAATATAACACAGTCTTGCGGCTAAATCCGAATCTCACACACACATACAACACGTTTCAGTCATTATCATTAGAGCGAGACAAGAGACTGAGAGGCGACCAGGGAGAGAGGTTGACAGACAATTTGTGGTTAACTCTAATGAATGATGATATGTCTGTCTCTTTCTCTCTCTCTCTCTCTCTCTCTCTCTCTCTGTGTAAGTAGAACAATTCTGCATGTGGAGAATACGAATTCCAAGAGTTATGGTTGGCGCATTCCCAATGAGAAGTGGCAAAGTTTTCCGGTCATAGTGGAATATAACACCCACAACTACTAACCTTGGTTTGAACGGAGCCACCGTGCAGACTCTTCTTCTGCAGCTGTAGATAGTCTCGTAGAGGGTCGTGGATGTACTGGCCCACGTAAGGAATGTTTCTGGTTGGGTGAGAGAAAAAAGAGAAAATCATCATTAATATATAGTTTAATCAAAAATTAATAAAATAGAATAAATGTTTTGATCAGCATCAGTAAACGATTTAGTAGAAAAATAAAATAATCTAATTTTGTGATATAAAAAATTGACACAATTGACCAGTATTTCACTGTAAACTGTCAGTATTTAATAACTAAATAATTGGTCAGTAAAAGGAGTAATTTTGGGCAGTTATTAAAGAATGATCAGTTTATTATAAGACGTTCTTATTAAATACATTTTAAAAAAAATAAATAAAGATTATTAAACTGAACTAGACTGCAACTCTAGATCAGTTTGGTAAATATTTCAAGTAGAAAACTAACTTATTTAATTACTGACAAAATTTTATTGATACTGTGTTGCTTCACTTTTCAACAAGCCGTGTAGCTTTCATAATACAAAAATCCAACACTCCTTATTTCCCAATTTACTTCACTTTTCTATGTAAATTTGATGAGTAAAACTTGAGGCAACACTGTAATCTGTTTACTAACTATTAATTGTAAATACAATTTAGTTTTAAACCATACTGAGCATTTCTATCTATATAGAATAATGAAATATTGTTGTGTTATAAATAAAAGTCGTGGACCTACCCGGAAAACTCGAGAACCCGATCGACATAAGCTTCGTTAAAGACAATGATCACCACCAACTTCTGGATGTGCATCTTGATCACTGCCTTGCCGAGAAGGGTGGCACCAAAAAAGGTCCAGAACGAGATGAGCGAGTAGCCACAGATCATACCGGCGAGATCAAACAGTGGGTTGGGAATGGAGGCACACGCGAGAATGCCAAAGAACCCTAGCCGTTTCATCAATTGCACCATCTTGCTCTTCATGGTGTGCCCAAGGGAACTTCGACGACGGTTCGAGTGAGCCACTCCACTGTTCGAGTTGGAATCACCGTCTGGTTGGGCATCATCAAGCTCGGGGACTAGATCTTCCAGCTCCTCCAGTAGCTCATCGTCTTGGTTGCCATCACCGGCCAATCGACTTGCTCGCGATAGGAAGTAAGGCGGCAGTTCACCAAGGGCAGTGCCAGCACCCCACATAAATGCCTCGAGGCGAACCTTAGACATGATCGACCACACTGTGATCGTCTCGGTGCCCGGTTCAGACGGACATAGAATCCTATCAGGGTACAAACAAACCAAAATTATAAAATCACATCAAAATACAGTAAGGAAAAAAATCCGTACTCGTCAGGATAAGGCGGCTCTGGAAAGTTGAGCGTGTTGCACTCGTAAGCAGCTAGCGTTACCCTAGCGATGTGTGGTCCCTGTTAGGGTGGGTGAGAAAAATAGAAAGAATTTAAGCAATCGTTAGAATAAAGCATAGAAAACCTATTAAAATGTTTCAATTCAAAAAACATAAACAAGCTTTAAGCTAACAAGTAAACCAAACAAACCTCCAACCTCGACTTTGAAATGATTCATATCCTAAACTACTCTTTATATCAGTAGACTTTAAAGTGTAAAAGAATTTTTCCTACTGTTTTTCCTATTTTTTCTACTGACCCAATGATGAGTTCAGCATATGAATCATTTCAAAGTCGAGGTTACAGATTCGTTTGGTTAACTTGTAAGTATAACTGTTGTTGAACTGTCTTTGATTTTTACATCAAACACATTGATCCGTACCAGATATAGGATAAAAGTGTGTAGGCCTGTTCCGAGGCCCACCGAACTGAGTATTCCAAGACCACACCAGTAGAGACACCATGCGAGAAGCTTGTAATGATACTGCACATAGGGCTGGTGTGCGCCAGGAATTTGCAGCGCTAAGCAGAAGACAGAGACCAGAAGAGTTGCGGCCAAACACAGGCCACTGTGATTCCAGATCCTACAATATAAAGAAAGAAGATGGATCAGTCAAGAGTTGAATACACGTCATCATTAGACAAACTTGCCATCTGGAAAGTCGTTGAAGAAGTTCCCACAAGTTGTAAAGTGCATAGAGCAAGGTGGGCAAGGGTCGACGCCAGAGGACTAGAGATGCAATCTCCTCCTGTTGAGTGTAAACAGAAATCACCATCGCATTAGTCAAATTAGTGACTCTCCATTAGTGACAAAATATAATAAGATTATTTAATAAATCCGTAATCGGAAAAAAATAAGTTAAAAATACATCATCATCAGCATCATCATTAATCACAAGAGTGCACACACTCTCGAGGTTAATTGATAAGAGAGATGAAAGAGAAAAAGTGAGTGAGAGAGAGAGAAAGAGGACAAAGTATAGTTTGTGACGCTTGATTGACTATATGTGCCGTTGCCATGAAACAAACAAACTCAGAGATCAAAAGAGGGAAAGAGACTAACTTTAGTATCACAGCTCAGACGACAACGAGTAGGTTTTGGGTTAGGTTGAGCATCATCATTTTTGAGAGAAGAAGAAGATGCCATCGTGGTTTGAAGCTCAACAAAGTCAACATTATCACCATCATCACTTAAAGCAGTGTCAACCACCGCATCATCTTGCTTTTGAGAAACATCATCTTTCACTTCATCACACTTTGGTTCACTCATAATTTGGATGTCTTTGGCTTGGGTTGCAAAATCCGAGAAAGGTTCAACAAGAGAGAAAGAGAGATCAAAGCGAATCACATATTGTTGAGGAATTTTGGCTCAAATGCGCACACCGGGCATACAAACAGAAAAGTGACCAACTGTGCACCCAACACAGCTGAGCTCAGCCAATCAATTCCTTCAAGTACGAGAGTGTTGTCTCCTCCTCCTCACGCGATCCCCATGTTCCATCCGGATATGACGTGTAACAACAAATCTTAGGTTTTTTTGGGTGGGTATTTAAACTTTTTTATATATAAAAAATGCTGACTATAACGGAAGTTAGCTTGTGTTAAATAAAAAATGAAAAAATGTCAATAGCAATAAATTAAACTGTCAAAATTATGCGAAAAAAGAGAAAAGTATAGAAGACATTTAGAAAGGTGAATCAATGTGGGTAGCTATAAAAACTTTTCTTTGGAATTTGAACTCCAATAAACAACAAAATCAACAACAAAACAAATTCGAGGGAAAAAAACTCTATACACGTGTAAAGCTATTTTCAACATCATCAAGATGTAATTCAATAGAAAAAAGCCTAAGCGACTTTCACAGGCACAGCACAGGCATATTCATATAAACAAACAAAAACAAATCGTTATCGAGAAAAATTTAGCAATAGAGGAAAGCGAAAGAAAGAAAGAAAGAAAGAGAGAGAGAGAGAGAGAGAGAGAGAGAGAAAGCAAAAGGCAAAAGTGAAATAAAAACGAAATGGCCATCAAGAGAGCGAGAGGAAAAAAGTTTCTTTCTTAGGAAAATGAGCCAAGACAAAGATATAAGCACAAGAAAATAAAGAATATGAGAATGAGAATGATGACATGTTAGACAAAAAGTGGCAAAACAGCTCAAAAATTAGCTTAATGACGGTGGCAGTAGTGGCCATAATGAAAATATTGATCGATATTAAGAAGAATACGCCAAGAGAGAGAGAGAGAGAGAGAGAGAGAGAGAGAGAGAGAGAGAGGGAGAGAATTGAACATAGACTATAATAACTAAAAGTAATATGACACACTGTACTATGTAAGACGAGAAGAAGACAGCTCAAGACAACAAACTATTAGCGGTATCCATGGAGAGTATATGTTAGAGAAGAGTCGATTCGAGACGAAAAGTCAAAAGAATAAAAACAAGATAAATCTATAAGCATATATAAGATATACATATTCAAAGTTGAAACTTCAAGAAAGCAGATTCTCTTAAAAGAATTAATAGAAATAGCAGAATTATTCCTTAAAATAAATCGAAAATCGCATTCGAATTTGATTCAAATTATTTGGAACTAAACAAAATTAACAAAAAATAATTGAAAGACAAGGAAGTGTAAAAACCAGCTGACAAACTTTTAAAATTTATGTTAATTTCTAATTAATAAGAGATTATTCTTTGTGAAATTATTTAATTGAAAAATAGCAAAATTATTCCTTAAAATAAATTGAAAATCGCATTCGAGTTTGATTCAAATTATTAAAAACTGAACAAAATTGTCAAAAAAATAATTGTAAAATAAGAGCAGCTGATATACTTTTTAAAATTCATGTTGAATTCTAAATACATACAAAAAAAGAAGCATTAAGCATCGTCATCATTTAACTCATACCTTTTGGGATCCGGTGAGAACCCTTTGAACCGGTGAAGCTGCTCTGGAAGTGCCATTGGCGATATGATTTGGATGAAGATGGTTATGGTTGTTGGATGTGGGTGAGATTGATTTTGACGTATGATGATCATCGCCACCATCATGATGCGCAAAGCCATTTGCCACTCGATTGCGTACCGAAGCAGACATTTTGTAATATATTGGAAATGATGCAATAAAGGTCCCACCAAAGATGTGATGGCAATGTAAAAAAATAATAAAGTAAAAACCACAAGTGGTGATGATGAAAGTTTAATCTCTCAGTGATAACTTGAAAAGCTCATTTGAGTTTAACTTGAGAGATAAATATATAGGACTTGGTGTCACGAATCAATCAATTAGTAGTATAGTTAAAGTTGAAGAAAAATCAGATGATGCAATACTTCAGGGATAATTCAAAGAGAAAGGAATGAAGAGAATATATAAATATATATATTACAAAGTTGAATTAAAGATTAAGCGTCAAAAAAAGTTCTTAGTTGTTCTTCTACATCAAAGACACGAAAGCATTTGACAAAAATGATTCTCGCCTGAGTCTTAATTGGCCCCACACGCAATTGGCGTCGCACACTATCGTCAGAATCGATGCACTCGTGTATGTAAGTATGTTTGCGTCTAAATGAAGGTGAAAGGGAAAAGAAAAAGAAGAATGAGGAATTCTGGCATATACAAGAAGTGAAAGAGAAAGAATAGATACCGCGTGTGTGAGTGTAAACGTGGAGACAATGCCAAAGGAGAGATGCGGGAGAGAAGCGATAGGAATAATAATGAAGAAGAGATGATGATGATGATGGTGACGAATCGGTGTGTGGTGGGTTATGTTTTACGATTTTTGTTTAAAGGGAAGAGAGTGAGATACGAGTACATATGAGAGACGACGACGACAACGACGGAGACGAGTCTGGCAGACCGACAGACACAAGCCGCCTGGCAGAGGTACAACAAGCCGGCTCGAGAGAGAGAGAGAAGAGCAGTCGAGCGATGTATGTGTGCGGCGCACTCATAAAGTGAGTGGGAGAGAGAGAGAGTGAGAGAGAGTAAGGGGGAGAGAGAGTGGGAGTAAGGGGGAGAGAGAGGGAGAACCTTGCGTGTCAATATCCTCGCCCCGAATGTCGCGCCACTTACAATGACGCCGCGCTATATGTGTATAGATGTATGAGAGTGGAGAGAGAGGTTCGAATTCGAACACCGCGGAAGTGATTCGATTCGATTTTTCCCTCCTATCACCTCAGTGCATGTCATCGATCAAGATCGAATCGAATTCTTATAAAAATTCGAATCAAATCAGATTCTAAATTGGAACACTGCGGAAGTAATTCGAATTTTTTCTTATCACCCTCCAATGCATGATATGACAATTCGAATCGAATTCTTATGATAATTCGTATTCGAATCAGATTCTAAATTGGAACACAGCGGAAGTGATTCAAATTTTTTTCCTATCACTCTCCAATGTATGTCATTCGAATGTCATGACAGTTCGAATCGAATCACATTCTGATTCTCAAAAATTCGAACTCCTCGGAAGTAATTCGAATTTTTTCCTACTATTCTCCAATGCATGCAAATTCTTATGAAAATTCGAATCGAATCAAATTCTAAAATGGAACACCGCTGAAGTTATTCGAATTTTTTACCACAGTTCGAAATTCGACAGTTCGAATCGAATTCTTATGATAATTCGTCTTTTTCCTCCTCCAATCTCTAATTCGAATCATTATATCAAATCGAATATACTTGATGATTCTAATTCGAATCTAGATAATTCAATGGAAAATAAAATTTTGCATACCAGTTGGTGATTTGAATCCATCCAAACCAAATCGATTATCTGAATCGAATTTGAAATGCATTTACACACTGTGTAATACACAGACTCTATTGTTTTATTCGTTAACACACTCTCGATTCAAATTTGAAGGTCATTTCCAGGTTTCCAAACTTCCTTGATGAATCAAGCCAACCCACACACACACACACACACACACACACACACACATTGTCCCTTTACACAAAGTTAGCTTTCGAACCCACATGATCCCCTGGTGTACCTTTCAAATGACACCACAACCACCACCATTACTTACTTATCTTCACCACTAATCATCTCCCTCACTTTGCTTGTGCCAGCCATGCGTGTCAGTCAAGGTAAATATAGCTCACTCACTTCATCATCCCCACACACACAATACCGGTGTAGTCAAGTTCACGGGTACACTCTGGTTTAAGGACAGCATAAGTTCGAAAGATTATCCCGTTTAGATTATCTCAACATTCATGTTGAGATTCATTGTTTGAAAGATAATAATAAAAAATCCCTTTATTTTTTCCCCAAATTTGAAAGCTGAATGGCGCGAGATGTAAACAAACTCCATGCACTCATCCTTTATCATCCTTGCTCATCACATGAGAAATATGAGAGTGAGAAAGAGAGAGAGAGAGTAAGAGAGAGAGAGAGAGAGAGAGCGTGAGTGAGAGAGGTGCCAATCAAGTCACACGCGAACATCGCGGGTGACATCGCGTGACGATGACAAACTATGACGCAATTCGAAATGATACAATATTCAATCATCAAGACCAAGAAGACAACGAAAACATATTATATTATACAGGAAAGGTTCGCTTTAATTCAATTTTATAATTATGTTCCAAATCGATATATCAACTCACAAATCGTATGATTCATTTGTTTATTTAAAAATACAACACTTAAGTCTAAACAAGTAAACACAGTTTATATTCACTACGACAAAACCTATAAATCTAAATGTCAAAGTAGACAAGAGTTTTATTTTAAATATATAATAATCATAAATCAAAATAAATCAATTTTGTAAAAATATTATTATTATTACTTAGCTTTGAAATCCTGGATTAAGATTAATTTGAAAGAAAGAAGGGTGAGGTATTTGGTTCACATGCAAAAGTATAATAAAAGTTGAAGATTTGAGATTCTCAAAAACCAAACATAGACAAAAATGCATACGCGCCTGCTTGGAATTTTGCGAAATCCTTTGCGAATTTTGCGAGTGACATTGTGAATCCTATATAAATCCAAATCCTGTGATCCCTTCCTTATGTGGTATCATCCTTCCTTTTCCTAAATCCATCCAAGCATCCTCATTGGTTGTGCTCTGTGATGAACAAAACAGAGAAGAGAATTGAATTAGAAAGAAAGAAGAGTCAAGGAAGTTTGATTGATAGATAGATAGAAAGGATTCGGGAAATAAGGATTTCTATAGATAAAATATAAGATTTTAAATTTAAAAAAAACTCCTTGAAATTCTCTGAATTAGTGCGCTTTGGAATGCTGATTCCTTGATTATTTCCTCCCCGTTTGGATTGGATCCTCCCCTTCTCATCCTGGATGGACTGGAATCCGGTCCGAATCCTGGCGCGAGTTCCGACGGGAGTCCGAATCCGAATGTCCGGTCCCTTCAAGGTAGGGAAAAAGAGAGAAGAGAGATATAGTTCAATTTGAATTCTTTTTTGTTGATATAAACTGAATAGTAGTTAAAAGAGATATAAACACACAGGAATCATAACCATAATTCGAATTTCGAAGAAGAGAATAGAATTGGTCTTAAGAATGAGGGGGTGAGAATTAATAAGCATCTTAAATGAAGTGAATGTGTGAGAGAGAGAGAGAGAGAGAGAGAGAGAGAGAGAGAGAGAGAGAGATAAAGGGACAAAGACAAATTTTAACATTCTAATTAAAATTCAAATTCTAATAACGTTTGATTCGAATTCTTATAGAATATAGTTAAACTCGTAAATTCAGACGAAGAAAAATTTTCTATTCAAATAAAATTGCTAAAATCGGTTTGAGTTTAGGTTAAATCATATATAATAAAATGTTTGATTCGAACAAAGCTACTAACATAGATCATCATCATCAAAGGTATATAATAAAAAATAAAATGAGTGAGTATGAGAATGTAATTAACGTGTGAAATTATTATAAGATATAAGGGAGGCATTATAAAATATGAGAGATGATTCGAAATAAGATAGGATGGGATAGAATGTTTAAAACAATTAGAAGATACAAATAAACGAAAAGTAGATCCTGAGGATATTTAAAGATTAATAATAGAAAGAAAAGTAAAAAGGAAACTGCATATTTTGGTGTCAAAAGTCTGATGGTGTGATGAAATGATTTTCTTCTCTGGCATATATAATAAAATAAAATAAAATGAAAAGCTTATTTGAGTGAGTGTTGTGTCATTGAGTAAGTGAGTGAGATAATGAGTGTGTATGGGAGAGATTTAAGAAACGGGTTAAGTTGATGGCATCAAAAAGTTTTTTTTAACTTAGCAAGTGTATATAAGTCCACCAAATTTGTTTTGAGATTTTAGTGTTTTTTTGTTCAAATTTCAATCACAATTTGAATATATATTCAAATCGTATTATATAATAAAATGGTGATGAAAGGCTTTTTTGACTGAATGGTGTGTTAGAGTAAGTGAGTGAGATGAATGTGTATGGGAGAGGTTTGAGAAACGAGTTAAGTTGATGGCATCAAGAAGTTGTTCAAATTTCAATCACAATTTGAATATATATATATACATCGAAAATATATTCAAATCGTAATAATTTGAAATCTCAAATTTGATTCAATTCGAACGTTTTGTTGTTTTGCTTTTTGTGATGGTAAAATCTAGCTTAATCTCTAATCGCAAATTCTAATCGCGATCGGGTGAGCGAGAAATCGAACGAGACTTGCGGTAGGATCGTGAACGGTCACTTCGGCTTCGGGATCGAGACTTGGAACGGCCGTTTCGATCGTCGCGATCCATCGAGTTGGAACGCGAACGAGACCGGGAACGAGAGGATCGAGCTGGTGAGTAGGTGGGAGAGGCTCGCGAACGTTTCGGACTGGCCGATCGGGAACGCGATCGACCCGAGTTGCGGGAGGACCTTCGGTCCGTGTCTTCGTACACTCGCACGTACGCTACTTCGCCCTGTTTTGAAGTGGGGGAGAAAGAGAAAGATAAAATTAGTTCGATTCAAGTACATTCAAAGTTTGAATCGAATGGGATAAAAAATACTAATCACAAAACCAAATAGAATCGAATCGATTAAGAATTCGAATCATAAAAGGTTAAAATCGAATAGAATAAAAAATTTCGAATCACAACACAAAATAATGGAATAAAAATTCGAATCATAATACAAAAAGTTGGATTCGAATCATAACTTAAAATAGTAGAATCGAATCGGATAAGAATTCTAATTATAATACAAAAAGTTATAGAATCGAATCGGTTAAGAATTCGAATCATAATTTAAATAATAGAATTGAGTCCGATACTGATTTGAATCCAAAACTTTAAATTCGAATTACAATTCTTATTTTTATAAAAAATACTCAAAGATTCAAATAAATATATTCTCATTCAAATTTTTAAAGTTTCGATTCGATTCAATAAATCGAAACCATTATAACTTTGATTCAATATTCGAAAATTTGTGTCTTGGAAAGACATAATACCTCATGAGAGCGAAACCGAGAGTCATCAAGCTTCTTGAGAGCATACTTCATGTCGTCGAAGCGAAGAAACTCGACCACACCAGTGCCATCGCGAAACACATCCGCATAGCACACATCACCTGCTTCGCGCATGTGATCCTTTAGATCCTGCCATGAGCCAGTCGGGGGTAGACCTGTGAAGTGGTTGCAAAAGAGAGTTCAATTATTAAGCACTAATTCAGATCAAAGTTTAAACAACAACAACAAAACAGGCTAATAAGAGAGTAACACATTTTAGAAAGTGTATCAAATTGTTATGAAAATAGAGAAAAATACCTTTTGTGCTATGATTCGAATTTAAATCTAATTCGATTTCTAACTTTGTGTGTTATGATTCAAATTCTTATCCGATTCCTAGAATTTAAACAAAATTTTTGATAAAACTTTCTTTAGTGTGTTACTCTTTCTCTCTCTCTTTCAACTGTGGTGAGTGTAACCACTTACCGGTAACCTTGACACGGTAGTTGGAACGCCGGTGAGATCCTCCGCGGTCACCACCGCCTCCACCACCACCACCTCCCATTCGACGTCCCATGCCACTCTTGAAGATGCCTCCGGGACCACGCTCGCGACCTCGAGGAAACTCAACCCGAAGCTTGTATCCATCGTAGTCGTAGCCGTCCCGTGCGTACACTGCCTCCTTGGCATCCCTGAAAAAGAGAGAAAGAGTTCACAAGTTAGATAAAATTAAAGAAAAATCTCCTATATATTAATGAATAATATGGTCGTAGTCTTCTATGTTCTATATTCAATTCTGTCATTTTTTTGTTATTGTGCCACACACGTTTTGGTACTGTGAAAGTTACGCTACTTCCACTATGCTTAACCGATTCGAATTCATTGTTGTGATTCGAATTTGTTA
>DVQH01001385.1:0-13061 GCA_018231625.1 Papilio phestus | reverse complement strand
TACTTTAAACTTTGATATGTTCGAAGGAAAATAATAAATTTTTGGTCCCTGTTTTAATTATCTTGTTTTAGTTTGGGATTCAAAAGTTATACGTATGCATAATTATAACTTTGTGGTGATACTTTAGTATGTTTTGATAGAGATGTTATACATGATTTATGTAGATTTTCGAAGTTATTAACACTAGTTATTTACGCTTCAGTAATACAACCATAAGTAGCCAATAACCAATAAAAATTTAGCTGTGATAACTTTATCGAAGTAGTTAGTTTTTTATGTTTCTCTTCTCACTTATAGCGACTTCTTCTAGGATTAAAGTAAACTGACTAGTGTCGACTAAACTGACATGGATATCTGTTAAGCAGTTTTGAAGGTTACGTAGAAAATATCTTTTCAAACAAATTTCACATTATAATATAAGTATGTGCAGCGTACAAAATCATCAACTTACCTCCCCAACAAGAATGTCCATAGCTTAAGCAGGATCCTGAAATAAAGTAAAATTCCAAAATTAAATATCAAATAACAGAAACTTTAATAGTTAGTTCTCACTGCAGCAACAACTTCATTTCTCATTTTTTTCGAATAAAAAAAGACGTAACTACATGTGTAATAGTTATAGCAGTCTTTCGGCAGTGAAAACTGACGGTAAATGGGTATGCCGCATTGTTTATTTACCTTTCGTCTGATATAAAAAGTCCTTCGATACATTGATATTCAAAAATATGATACAACTGTTCAAACTTAGTAATTATACAATACATTTTATTTTAGTTCTGAATGAAATATACGTAAAAGATAATTGTAGCTACTATACTATGCTATACTATATTACAAAGAACAATGAGGGAAAACTATTTCCTATACGTCTTCATCTTGCATTGTTCAGAAAGATTACATGTTCAAAGAAAAATACTTAATAGTGCGAAAAGTACAGAGCTTCAAATCAAGCTTTTGTTGAGCTTTTACAGGTCAACGGTGAACTGTATGCTTTTCTATACCATTTTCTAAGAAATCCAAGATAAAGAACATGTATGCATTTTATTTTTTTTATGTAATTCCATAGCGTATATCATAATATGAATAAAGCAAAGAATCGTCATATTGATTACTACTTCAGAGGGGTCTTGCACTAATATTTTCCAGCCAGTATTCATAACTTCATCAAGAAGTGTTTGATTTTTGTATGGGGCGTAAAGTACATCAACAGATCATACTAGTATTGTAAATACGAAAGTTTAGATGGATGGATGTTTGTTAGAGTTTTTAGTCTAAACGGCTGAACGGATTTTGATAAAATTTGGTATAGATGTAGAGGATAATCCGGAAGAACACATAGGCTACTTGCATTTTTTATATTCACACTTACAGAGTCGCGGGCGAAAGCTAGTCTCACATGAATTCTATCGATGACTTATTAATACTTTCTCGCAAATTTTAGTGTTAGGTCCTAATTTATTGAGTGCATTTAAACTGACACAAATAAACAAAGAGTCGTTTTCTCAAAGAAGTGCGGCTGTTTAATAATGATGAAACTATACTTTGTAACGTTGATCTACAATAAGGTTTCAATCCGATATCGTTAAGGGACTATCGTAAATGCGTCTGATGCATTAGACGGGAGTGTCCACTTAATGTGATCGTAGTATACCATCATAAGCAATAAACCTTCAACATACTTGCTTAAGAGCCCTATATGTTCGTACGTATTGAGAATCTATTCGCATCATATTGCTAACCATATTTGTAGGTTGATAGTTGAAGGTTGTACACATTTTTAGTACAATATATCTGTATCTTAAATCAAAACAACTTTATTAAAATTTCTTTTCATATTAAGAATACTAGCTTTCGCCCGAAACTCCGTCCGCGTGGAGTTAAAAAAAAACAAAAGTTAGTAGCCAATGTGCTCTTCCAGCCTATCCTCTACGTCTATGCCAAATTTCATTTGAGATCCGTTTAACCATTAAGGCTACAAACTCTAACAAACATCCATCCATCAAACTTTCGCATTTATAATATTAATAAGATTAATGCAATTTGATTTAGTTAATGATCTTGTTATCGCTATTAAGATCTATTGGTATTTAATGCACCTTGACTTCTGGAAAACCATAACATGATTTGTTTATGTATCACAAGACATATATAAAACATATTTTTTTACACTTTAAATAACAATGTGTCGTTACTCACACATCGTGTATGGATATGTAATTCTTTCTTCATTCTTAATTGAAAGTCAACAGTTTTTGCGTTCATTTATGAAACAATTATTCCACTCACGAAGTGTCTCATGAAATCTAATTGTATAAATACAAGATTTATTTTGTCAATTCAGAATTAAAAAAAAATAAAAATGTGGCCTTTTTACTCAATGTTAATGTAACTTTAGAATGGTAAAAGAATTTTTGAAATCGGCCCATAGTTTGTGAGTTTATTACATATATAAACGATAAATGAAAAGCTTTCCTAAGTTATAAAATTAGTATAGATAAGAGTAATTTTTAGCATTAAGTCCTATTTAGGCATTTCTGATATTTCTCTTAAGGGAAGAAAACAATTAAATACAAGTCACAATTTGACATTAGCAGTAAATTGTTAAGATACAAAACATCAGTATGTTTACACGTTCAGTTAACAATTTGCAATCAGTTTGTAAGAAAAGTAGTAAGATTAGAATCTGGCAATGTACAATTTGACGGTAACAGAGTTATGCATCTCGAAGTCCTGTCAACGCTCGGCCTGACCTCTCTCATAAGGAATACGTTGTCCGCTGTAATTTTAGATTTAAAGTAGCTTCACTTTCTAGGTCTGACGTCACCGTAATGATTACTTATTGGCCATATTTATGAAGTTCGCGAACGTCTCTTGGATTATAGTTCATAAATCGTTTGAGGGAGAATTGAAAATCGTATGTAATGTTGGACATCAAATACTGAGGATTCTCGTTGAAAGCCCTCAAGTGGAATTGAAGTGAGGTGCATGACATCACCATGTATTGACAGCGAGTGTAATAGACTACGATAGAGTCTTGCTTGTGATATTGTCAAAAATGAATACTAGAATACTCGAAGTCAAGATGATTGTACACGATTTTTCTGAAACAAGTTTTTTTTTTCAAACTATATCTTGTTCTGTATTAGTGTAATAAAATTTTAAACTAGAAAAATATTTTAATTAGTATCAAGTTGGCGTCTATACTAATATTGTGAAGAGGAAAATACTTTGTTTGATTGTAATGAAGAGGCTCAAAAACTACTGGGTTAAATTAAAAAAATTATACACCATTAAAAAGCTACGTTATAAGTGAGTAACATAGACTACATTTTTCTATGTCACGGAGACAAAGTCGCGGGCGAAAACTAGGTTTAAATATAGTTGTCAATTAAAATATATTGACTATACTTAATTGCAAAGAAAGTAACCACACCTACGTATACAAAAAAAATCATCTCACATTCGTAGCTATTATCGATATGTCTAAACGGAGACGGATGTATTAATAAAAACTATGTTTACTTAATAAAACGCATGCTATCTAATTAGCAGCATGATAAACAAACGGGATGTTTTCGGCACCGCTATCGGCCGTAAAACTCCACCAGTCATGAATTAGGCGCGCTGACGGTTAACAAACACACTCCTACATTTATATGTATAAAGGCGTTATAAAACGAGAAATAAGCCGTAAAAGGCCCAGCAGCGATAGGGTTATATTTTTATTGAGACGGGTTTAATGACCTCGACAGCCCTTATTGGGGGTCTTGACCTTTAATGGTAACAAATTCAGGGTAGCGCTTAAATCGTAGGCACTTTGTCCTAATAGATATGTCATTATTAATGTAGATTGTATGATACAACGGGAGATATAAACAATAAAGTTACTGAATTTCATTTGGTACAGTCAGCTACATAAATATGTAAACATTTACAAAATGTTTTTATAAGTAAGATACATTTTTGTTCGGAAATCGACGGAGGATAAGTATGTGCTGCGTATTTTTGAAACTAAAAGCCTTTACAAGTTTCTAGTGTTCTAAATATATTCATATTTAAGCAGGTGACTGTACACGTAGTACTGATCTTTTTTAATATTTCGAACAAAAATAATATTTAGAAGAAGAGAAAATAAAACTACCCTACTGAGTTGGATAAAAAAAATTAAGAAGAAGCATAACTTTATTTTCTTTACAGTCGTCCATGTTCAGCAATATTCAAATTTCAAACATAAATAAGGAAATTACGATTACAACCTACGCTTTTGCTCTTTTTACCTTATCTTGCATCGTTTATGGTCTTAAACAAAACCCGATATCATAATGAAATTGTTAAGTCGAATTCCTGCAAATGTAATATTGAAATCCGGTGTAATTTGCGACAGTCTTAAAGTCGGTTGGAAAAAAAAAATGATCGAATATCTTGTAGTACAAGTTATAATCTACCAAAAATGTTTTTAAAACAATGGTTAAACTAAATCACAGTCGTTATTTAAAAACGTCGTCACAAGAAACACTACTGGTTTTGACGTTATTTTTAGAAAAAAATTAAGATTCGATCTCATTATCATACTGTAACTTGCATAATTCTTTCTCAGTACTTTCCTACATAGAGTTAAAAATATCACCAACCAAAATCCACAGAATTGATACATCTCACCCGAAGAAATCTCTTAATCCAACCAAAGATCCCAGCAAAGACGCACATAAATCTTAAAACCGCTCATTAACACTCCGCAATAATGCTTTTAAGCTAACTAGCTCGCATTCCGTCGCATGTCCAATACATTACAGCGAAAGCGATTCATTTGTTAATCAACGTTCACAAACTGTCAACGCTGTCGCCTATAAATTGCATCCACCCGCAAACGATTTCATTACACACAAAATATAACTGTACCCGACTACAAAAATAAAGACATGGCTTTCGAAGCGCGAAGCTTTTTTATCGCTCTTTTCTCGTATGCAAAAGCTTCCTGTGTAATTTCAGACACATTCGTGTCATTGTCGAAGCTTAATGTGTTTATTAATTTCGACGATGACTTTCTTAAAGCGATTTAAAAGTACTTGAAGCTTTTCGAAAGTTGGTACTAGTTTTTTTGGACCAGGCATGGCGATGAAGATATTCTTACGCCATTACGAAATAGGTTAATATGTTCACTCGATTAAATAAAACCAATTTCTATTTACGTAAATGCGCTCACATCTCTTGTCAACCCTTCGTCGACTGACGGCGTTTCGTCAAGCAAATCACGTGGACAAATTTAACCCTTGACGCGCTTCTGTTTATTCAGCCCGGCGCTCATTAATCTAAGTTATAAGATGATAGCGATTATTGAACCACATTTATTAAAAAAAACATTTTAAACGTATTATTATCTGTTGGTATGAATGTTCTATTCTATTTCTTGTTTATGGCTCCCCCTCAGCGGATCCGGCCAGTGTCAAAAGTGCTTGTGGTTTTATTCTAATTTGGGAGAGACTGGCAACAAAACTATGTTTATGGAGATGTTTGTGGGAGTATGAATGTTATCTAATTGATTAAATGCCAATATTAAAGATGAGCAATGTACATTTTTATTAAAAAAAAATAAAGGATTAGACAAGCGAAACTTGAAAAAAAAATTTTTTTTTTAATTATCGCTACCGCCAGTGAATTGTACAATAGAACAAGCGTACTGAAGTTGTTGTCAGTGTAAACAAGTGAACAGGTGCCGGGTTTCCGAAGCAACGCGCTTTGATAACGTATTGTGTTACGGGGCTTTGGACCGATGTAGTCACATTTAGAAATTGTCGTCACCTATGTTAAATATAATCTATTCGTATTAATAAAATCAATGTTTGTATGGTTGTCACGCGTTAACTACTGAACATATTTTGATAAACACATTAAAAAAAATTTAACTTGAATTATAACAAAGAAAAATATATACTGCAGTCCGTAACTGACCCAATGAAATACCTTAATCAAAATGGAATCAAAAGAAATTGTGCCCAACATGGCACAATAATTAAAAGCAAATCAGTCATAAAACCTCCTTAAACAAACCTCATTCTCCCAATGGATTAATAATCGTTTTCCATAACGATGCTTACTGATCCGCAGCAATAAGTCCCGGCTTCGATTTCTGCGCGATTGTCCTCATCCAACACCATGAAGTATTTAAACTGCCTTAAATGAAACACCAAAAAAACTTTGGGAAATAAAAGGCGCTTTCGAAATAATGTATTATGCTGAAGACGTATTTTGAAGCGTTTTAATAAATACAAGCGAGAGTTTTTTTTTTGTAAAAACAATCACTTTATTTTCAACTAGCTTTCGCTCGCGACTCCATCCGCGTGGAATTAAAAAAAAATGAAGTAGCTTATGTGTTCTTCCAGATTATCCTCTACATCTATACCAAATTTCATCGAAATCGGTTCAACTGTTTCGGCTTCAAACTCAAACAAACATTCATCCATCCATCTAAACTTTCTCATTTATAATATTAGGATGATTTGCAAAAGTTTGATGGTTATGGATGATCACAAAGAAAACACCGAGCAGTTTTGTTTTCATCAATTTACTATAGTTAGATCTAAAACTAGACGACGACGGTGTTTTAATATTTTCTTTTATTAAACATTCGAGTGTCTCTGATTCATATTTAATTTCCAGTTTATAAGCTTTAAACATTCGCTTGTTGAATATCCAAGTCCATAACCGTTTTATTTCCCTCTTTATTCCATATCGTTCGCGTCCATTAAATCGATCTTAAGGCTTTACACGCTCCCTACTTTAATGAGGGCCCGGCGCTGCGCGGGCGCATTCGAAACTGCGCTACTGTGCACGCACGCGACATCGCATGCCTTGGACCCTTTTTTTACTAAAGAGCTTTTATTCAGAGTGCAGATTGTACGTTTATTATAGTTTAATATAGATTTTGCGAAGGTATTTATGGATGAATTGATTTAAGATTTTTATAGAATGACTTGATATATTGGGTTAAGGTTTTCTTTTCAGACTTGTGATGAAGATAGTGATGACTTAACAAAGCTCGTCATTTGTTTTTCATACAGTAAGAAATAATTGAAACTGTTTTGTTAAATATCGTTATGCTACTGGCGTACTGGTATTCACTAGAGCGAAACTGGGCGGAGAATTGCGAATACACTGTGTCATTGGTTAGTTTCTCTTTAATGTATTACAACCCTTATTAATGTGACTACAATACAATTAGTTCATCTATACATTAAGTTCATAAAACATTGTCTTTCTTTACCAACATAAGAGAAACTTTCGATATGTATTCGTTATGTAACTGTCATCGTTGTTTCTATTAATACGTACAATTCAACAAGTGGCCGCGTATTTGTATTTAGGTTAATTACATTCATCTCATCACCGAGCGCCGGCCCCCCCACTTCGATACGCTAAATATACCAACAAAAAAGAATTGATAAAAGATATTAGCAGTAAATAATCTATACTAATATTATAAAGAGGAAAACTTTGTGTTTTAGTATTAATGTAGTGAATAAACACAAAAATTACTGGCACGAATTGATACATTTTTCACCATTAGAAAACTACATTATTACTGGTTGTTTCATTTAATTCCGTGCGGACGATGTCGCGTGCAAAACTTATAAGCTTATAATGACGTGTCCAGTCACTGACCAATAAAATCTCAGATCCGCTCACTAAAAGATTCCGATCGGTCAATCGCACCCGAGACAGGTTCCGGTTGTAAATTGGTCATTCTCTGCATCCTGTCCGACAGCGCCGCTATTTTCACTATAGGAAACTAATAACCCGGAGACCAGGGTTAAGAATCATCTGGATGCATCCAAAGGGTTAACTTGATTATATTTCTCTTAGTTTTTGTTTCAAAATTTCACTAACCATCGCACTGCCACACTATATCCTATTTGAAATATTATTATCCACAACTTCGTTTAGAATCAATACAATTATTTTTAATGACACTAAAAGATGCGACGAAGGTACTTTAAAATTACATAGAATTGTATGTGATTTTTTTCCACCAAGGTTGAACAAAAATGGCGCACCGCCATTTTTCAACACTGAAACATTGATATCATAAAAAAGAGAATACGAGTATGACTTGATGATATTACAAAAGAACAACAAAATATTATTTTAGTGTAAGCTCCCCGTGACTTCTATTACTAATAACTAACATGTAAATGAACTAATCCGGGTGATGAAATAACTAATGCCTAAGATTACCGTAGTAAATTGACTGGTCATTGTGAAGATGACGAACTAGAGGTTAAAGGTTAATCTATTAACAATAATGCTCTCTAATGAGCTATGATTTGAAAGACGTGACTCTGGACTAACCAAATTATAAAAATTATTAGAATAAAGAATGTACATAACAATAGAAGAAAGGTAGATACCAAGGGATATCAAACTGCAACAAGTCATGACTAAAAACAAAATACACTGAAGAAATGTTACAAAGTTCAAGTAGTAATGATAACATAATAATTATTTGTTCTCCGATCCTCTTACAAAATACCAATCCAAGCTTACAAACATAAATCCGTGGTTTACAATTCAAATAAAAACCGGTATCGAATATCGTATTTGATATAAAGACAAAGTTAAATAGTAACGAAGCGAACGTAACATACAGGGTATTAGATGTCATCGATAAAAGAAACGTACACCTTAATAATAAAGATTTAGATCCTAAATACGATAAAGACATTGCTGCTAATTGCCGCGGACACTTCGTGTTACTGCAACAATGGACAACCACACACGACGACCAATCACGTTGCTATAATGCTTTTGTCTTTACATCAATAATAATAGTGTTTTTTCGTGTCTCGATGATTTGTGAAGACAGGACGTAGTCACAATGAGAGCTTGGTGGGATGCGGGCGAGAGAATGGCACTTTATTATGCTTTAGACGGCATTGTGGGGACGCATGTGTTAGACGAAAGATTCCTTGAGTTTCTACATTATTGATGCGACGCTGTTTATCATGTACATCAGTTACATTATTAGCTGAAAAGATTCTAGTATTTATTAGCCAAGTAGATTCTTTCATTCTAAATAAATAGTGTTAATTAAGCATCAATGCATAGCTTCTAAAATCGACAAACAATGGGTATTGAAATGAGAGCAATGTGGAAAGAAACAAAAGAACAAGGTATTGGCGAGAAACAAATAGGACGAAGAAGGATTAATAGGTAAAGTGAACGATTCCAATACATCAGTTCAAAGGGTTCTTAGTTAATGAATCAAACGACAGACCGCGCGCAACACCTCTTTTGTGGCCGGACAAAATTGACTTTGACGAAGCGTACGGATCCAAAATAACCGATCGTGTCCAACCCATTGTGCGTGCTATAATTAGATGCCTTGGAAATAAACACGTGGTGGCAATTATCGCGGCAGCGGGTTAAATGAGGCACCGAGAGCTGTCGTTAATGGGTACAGTCGACCGCGCGGCATCCGGCGACGAAATGCAAAGGCATCCACCGTGAGCAAGATCACAAATAATAGATAAATCCTATCGCTTCATACGGAATGCGATTATTTATCGTAAGTATAAAGAAGTCAACAATCACAATAAATAAGTCGTAGACGTAACTATTGTGTTGGGGAGGCTTTGAAATAAATTTAACTACGGCACACACCGCATCCATCTTCGCGAGAATGATTTAAGTGACCGCTGCGTCTGGAAGATCGAGTGCGGTGTTCCTCGCGAACAAAGCGCTATTGAGTTAAAACAATAAAATAATGGAAATGTGAGTGGAGAGGACGTCGAATGCTACGAGTGTAGCGTTTGAAGAATTAACAGTTGTTTAATTTCATTGGGTATTGACTAATCTCGGTGGTAGAGGGCCCGGGGCACGACTGCGGACATTAATCATCTCGTGGGGCAAGCGGGCAGGCGGGCAGGCGGGCAGGCAGCCGCGCCTCCATACATCACGTACCCTTTGAGCGAGGCGAGCGACTCGTTTGTTGAAACGCACCGTCCCGCTTTTATTAACGTCCATACTAACATTTTAAACGTCTCAATTCCTTTGATGACTTCCTGTTCTTCATTTGTCAGGGCTCCATTCACTTGTCGATGGGTACCACTTTTAATGGTCGGTTAGTAAAGATTAATACCGTCTCCGCATTTAACAGTCTACGCATTTGTGCAATAAATTAGCCTTAAGTAACACCATGTCCCACCTGGACTGGATTTTACGAGGTCCGCTGCCGTAAACCGAGGCCGACGCCGCTAATCTAATAAAAGTAAAAAGTGATCCTAATAAAAATTCTCGTTCAATAAAAATAGGTGACTGCGAAGATATCATGCCAATAAAATGGTAAATTCATGAAGATGTATTTCATAAACATCGTATAATTATCATTGGCTAAAGAACGGTGGGTTTTTAATTGAAAATGTGTTGTTACAAAGTCGGTGTTGAAATATTATGATGACAAAAAACACGGTGCAAGTAGTTATGCAATAAAAAGATGTGGTAGCATGTTCTTGGTCGAATGCTTAATGAACCACTCTATTTTATAGTCCGGTCCGATAAGTGGAGGTGGCGTTACGGAACGAGTGGAAGACATGGAACGATCGTAATACTAAAGGACACTTGCTTTTCCAGATAATTTATAATTAAATTTCATATGTAGATGAATTCATTGAACGGACGAAACCTACTAGATTATAATCCGAACTATTTATGATAATAACAGGGCAATACTGAGACGTTAAAACAGAAATATCACGAATAATTGGCATTTAAAAAGCATTCAAGTATAAAATGGAACAGTGTACAGAGGGTAGCGATAACTTTAGTCATTTTATGACTCCTTATCTATTTCTTTAGCCCTCATATAAAACTAAAAAGAACGTATTTCATTACATTGCAGAATTATGGTTGTAAGAAGTCGGTACTGTTTACATTTGTTTCTTCTATAACATTTGTCTAACTAGTGTTATTAATACCTTTTACCATAAGTTATCCCTTTTCTGTGACACCAGGGCTCGGTGCGGATTATTCACAAATCATATAATAGTTATTGACACATTATTACACAAAGGGTTGCAAACTGCTATCTTGACCAATATTTTTTTGTACTTATGTACTTTGGGCATAAACCGAAAGCAGTGTAGTAATTCATAGTAATGGTGAAACAAAAAACCACGTAAACAAATTAGAGACGGCTCATCTCACGTCTGATCTTCCGGTGACGGCATCGATTAGTTTCGGACCGATTACGGGTCCATCTTAAGGGAGAGTACTTAATTTACTTTCTTCGCGGTCGCGTCTCGCACTAGAACCAGTGCAAGGCACAATGCAATGCAGAAATCAATTTAAATGCTCGCCCTGAAGATGGACCCCCGATGGGTCCGAAACTATTCGGTGCCATCACCGAAAGATAAAACGTGAGTTGTCTTTAATTCGTTTAAGATAACCACGTGTTTAACTAGTGTCTAACCATTTAATTAAATGTCTATGATACTTACTGGGCATGGTGATGATAATGCGTGGCGTGGTGCATGGCGGATGCCTGTGCGCCGGGGGGCGTGGTTGCGTGGAACGCCGCGAAAGCCGACGGGAACTGAAGTGGCAAGAAGCCACCGCTACCTGTTGTCCCCGGACCTACCGACTCGCGATCAGGCATCATTCACAAACTCAGTTCCACATCGTTCAGTTCCACAAATTACCACTTTATTCAAGTCAGTTCCTTTAACATCTTCATAGTTTTACTTCACACACTCCGTCATAATAACCGTTTACGTTTAATTTTCGGCAAATCTTCAAACGCGCGTATCATTTTCTCTTTTTGCACCTGTAACAAAGACATGATTAAATTTAATTATATTCATTTAGCATTTAATTCGGCAGCCGCTTTCAAATTACTGAATTACTGTTTTTTTATATTCAAAGCAAATTAAAAAAATTTTATGTGTTCGTGTTAAGTTTGCGTGCGCCGTCGTCGTTAGGCCAATTGGCCGTCATTACCTCTTCATTTTTACGAGTTAGTTGAAACTTATTAACTAAGTTGACGAAGCGTTTGTTATTTCAATTAGACCGCATTACAACTGCAAACAAAATTTAATTGAATCTTCTTTTACTAATAAAGTGATTACTCAAGCATTTTAATCATACTAATCAGATTAATATTAATATTATAAATAAGATTTAGATAGATGGGTGTTTGTTAGAGTTTGAAGACTCAACGGCTGGACTGATCTGTATGAAATTTGGCATAGACGTAGAACGTAGTTTTGAAGAACACATAAGCTACTTGCTTTTGTTTTTTTTATTTTAAGCGGACAGAGTTTCGGGCAAAGGCTAGTTATAAATGAAGATTTCAAATCTCATTTAGGTAATTTATTACTACTATGGGAGTCGCCAGCTGACGATCTAAGCTAGGTCTTGGAGAGGCAGCTGTCAAAATTTTTTTGTCTTAATAATTGACGCATAAATATGATCTATACAAATTTGATATATATCTATTTTACATTTATCCTCCTCCTATATAAACTAATTCTATAGGGGGAGGCTGCTGAAAAGATAGAATCTGATGTGTTTTTAAATAACAATCTGTGACAACATAACTTATGCCGAAGGGTATACAGCACAGTCTATAATTACAAACGCAACAAGATATCAAGTGACTTCATTAAATACTTACAAACAAGTATAAACAATTATATTTACGTAAGAATACGTGCAATGAACTCAAATAACAAATTCCATATATGCAGCCTCAAAAACAAATATAATGTATGTTTAATTCATGCGAATTTGATTCTTATTCTGATAGTCATAAGACTTTACTAAGCGTGTATTTGTTATAATTTTTTTCATTAACAAATAAAATTACATGTGCACAGCATTTAATTACCGTTGAATTTTGACCGGCGCTTTTGTGCAAAAACCTGAGCGACAAATTGACACGAAATGCACCTTAGTTACTCGCATCGGGCCCTCATTATCACTTACTGGGAACTGAGGTGTGGCCCGTTTGACGGCGGAGCGGAAATAAAATGTTTATGTAAAAATTAACTAAAACACATAAGCCGTAA
>DVQH01001384.1:0-13065 GCA_018231625.1 Papilio phestus | reverse complement strand
TGTTCAAGGTATGACATAGAAAAAAACCGGAAAACTTATCGGAATGACTAATATAATAATTTTGAAACGATACAAGTAAATTGTAAGATTTTTATCACAAACGTCATTGACTTTTTTTTAAATTACTGCGAATCTGACTCTGTAACCAAAATAATATAATTTGTCTAAAGTAAGAAAAAGTAAAGAAAAAACAATTTAATTTAATTTTTAAGAATAGGCTATTCGATACACTTGCTGGCATTCAACACTAAAGAAGATAAAGTGAGACTCCTATTTTGACAAAAATGATTATATTAAAATTATTTACTGCACCTGGAGTACTTATTTTCCCATTTTTCATTTTTTATTCGTGACTTTAATTTAATTTTAAAAGTTTTTTAAGAAGAAGTCATAATAAATTTTTAACATTTTTAAATGACATATAAGACATTGTTGTTTTGTAGAATTTTTTGCCCCTTGTAATTTTTCAATATTTAATAATTGTCTCGCAAGTTATTAACTGAAGAGTGTTGTTTGGACTCTTTTACAGAGTTTGCAGCATATAGACCAGTTTCATTTACAAATTATTGTAAATATTTTGGCAAATGTACTAGTAATTAATCAATACTAATGGCCTTGAGTTCAGAAGAATGCGTTTTTATGCAATTTTGTTGAGTAATGTGTACTCTTAATGTTCATCTAATTGACAGTTAACTTGCCACCGGGCGGTCAATTTAAACTTTTTATTTCTACTTCACCTCCAACTATCCAACTATAGTAGTTTACATAAGTTAACCATAGTTGATTTAAGTTTGAACTACAATGGCTTGGCTTGCATCAATGTTGCTTGAAATAATTCTGCCACACAAAACTATCAATTACTATCGAGAATATTTTGATGTAGTGACTTTGTTGAATAATCCGATAGCCAACCGGAAACGTTTTAAAAATGTCAAGTATCGCTTTGCAATGGCACACGCTTGTATATGGTTGATGTGGGCACAGTACTGTGTCAACTATTGGCTCAATGTTGAACCAATACTAGAGATACTTCAGTACAACATAATCTACATTTGTGGCTTAGAGCGTATTTGTTGCATTCTTTTTGCTCACTTGATTCTCATCACTTCGTACTACTTGCATGAACTGTACTTCTGTTGTCACCCCGTGGTGTTACAAATTACTCGAACTGTGCTGATCGAACAGCACAAAAGTCAACTTCGAATCTACCGTTACCGAGGTCAATTAGCCACTGTTTACGTGAAGCACTTTGCTTTAGCACTAGTCAACTTCCTGCAACTCTTCGTTGTAGTCATCAGTAAGTTTGATGTAATCATTCTAATTCCCCCTAACCATTCTTTGTGCTATGTAGACATATTTTTAATATCAACTAAACTGTATTGCATTCGAATAATAATTACTCAAGCTCCCACTTACCTTCGCAAAGTTTTTCCCGAACTTAGCATAGTAACTTCTTTTCCCCTTTTCTGTATGTTCTTCGAATTCTTCTTCCTGAATCAAGCAGCAACTATCTATCTTTTTGCGCACGTAATGATTCTAATTTGCAGTTTTTTGGTTACATTCGAACAAATTGTTCTCGCAAAACTGTACCAAAACTACCAAAATCAATTACATATTCTAATTGTCAAAACACGTTCTTTGATGCGCTGCTTGATGGTGCATCGAGCAACCTTGTTGTTAATCCTCGGTACCAACCGCTTTATTGGAAAGCTTTTCGTAGTATTTCTCGTGTTCAGCTGTCCCATCAATTGCGCAGTCACCTTGTTGATTCTCTTTGGACAATCGAGCGTCATAGTCAAACTCACCTTGGTGTTCATTGCAATGTACCAGTGGTCAATTTTGATTTGTGCTCACGTTTATGTAGCCTACATTAACGAAAAGCTAACTCGTCCTAATGCTCATCTTCTTCACATAGCCACCCATCTCAACCTCAAAATGACCACTGGTAATCGTCTTAAACTAAATCTCTACATTCAGCAGTTTCACGTAAAAAAGAACAAGTATGGTTACACCTACTTGCGTTTTGGTCGCATCTCTATGATGAGTTTCACCAAGGTAAGAAGGCAAAACATTTTTCAACTCCAATCTCTGATAGCTTTGAAGAACAATGTTACTAAAATAATTTATATTTTGTCCTTTTCTCCTTATTGCAGTATCTTCTTCTTTATTCCGAACTTCTCATGTACACCTACAAGATAATGTTTCTTAAATCTTCCTAAAGAATTTAAACATTGTTGTCGTGTCACACACATGAATGTGACACGTCTTTTGTGAACACCGCAGACTTTAGTAGGTAAAAATAGGCCTATCGTAAGTTACGTAACACCACTAGTCGTTAAGCCCGCGATATCAAGTAGAACTCTAGTATAAAATTAAATATTGTTGCGATCAGCACCGGATTTAATGTGTTCAACTGAAATCTACAAAGCTACAGTAGAAGGTGGTCTTACAAGACGCTAGGAGTAGTGGCTTTATACCCAATCCAGAGTATTGTTGCTAACCACAACAATATACTATTTTTACAAAAGTTCCTGCGCTAAAGCTCTGTAAAAACGACGGCAAAGCTGCCGAGGTCAAACTCGAGTTATCATAATTCGAAGGGATATGCAACAAAATCGAATAGAATCGAGAATTGGAAAAGTTTGAAAATGCAAATCAAATGGAATGAGAATTTGAAGAGTTATGCACAACATTCGAATTCGAAAACCCGTGTTTTGGACGAAAAAAAGTATTTTTCTGCGAAGTGTTGCAATAACGCAGGTGGGTACGAACAAGGTAGATAAAAATCAGGATTCGGCATTTGGGTTCCGATATTGGTGACAACATATTCAACATTTTCTCAGGAAAGCCCCAAATTCTGTATATAATATATTACGCTTTCTCAGGACGTCCTTTATTTACGACGGCCGCTCATCAACTTTGCATTCTACACGCTCAGTTAGCTTTTCTGTTTATTCCGCTGTACTGTCTATAAATAAATTGCGCTTTGTTTGATTTTTTTTGTATTGTGCCTTGGATATTCCTATTGCGTTTGTGTTTTCTGGGTCCAAGCGCTAAAATTTGTGATAGGGTTGCTTGATTCCCAGCTACATCCTCTACATGTTGTAGAACAAAGCGACCAAACGAAATTTTGTAAATCCGGCTAAAAGTTTTATGAGTCGAGAGCAGATTTGCCTTTCTCTTAATCTTTCAGAACCTAAGTCGAGTCTTGGCAATGTTTCAACTGGTACTTTTTGTTTTTGTTTTTCAGATAACCTTACAAAAGATAACGTTATACTTGACGGAAACTGTCGCATCTCAAGAGAGCGACAAGCAACTATGAAGGACGCTCCACTAGCGCCCTCTAGCGTGGTAGGACAAAAGTGCCGTAGACGTTATCAAAACGTGAGCAACGTTCTCTTCACTTCCTCGTCACGCTCTTCACCTTCCTGTCCTCTCATTTCTCATACATAAAGCGCATTTGACACGGATTGTGTTGGAAAAGGAACAATTTGAGGTAGTGAGAACTAATAATAATGCGGTTTTCAAAACCGAACCTACCTGAAGTTCACCATGGCCAATGGTATTTGTTTGAAGCATACTTCTGCTGTGAGAGCACTTGTTGAGATGAGGAAAAGTAAGCAAATGACATGCAAAATCCACAACTTACTGCACTATTATCACATATAGAATATTTTGGCCCACTGGTTCACTTCTCCACACTCTACTATATAAACACAACTATCAAGTTAGCAAAACTTAACACATTAAGCAAAGCTTAAATCAATTCACAAAAGTCTTGCTGGTTTATTTTCAATGATACGAAATGAAGTATCAAATCAGCAAGAACAAAGCCAGGAAAATGCGGAATTTCAAAAACTCTACTCAGTCATTGGTATATTATCACCAGTACTTTTTGGCATATTTATGACACAATCGACTCAATCTCAGAAAAACCAATTTTGCGGTTGATAGTGAAGGATTCGACGTTAGAACATTGTGCAACATACATCTATCCAAAACTATCATCCGCAAAATTTTATTAAAGCAAAATCAATGGATTTGTTCAGAAAAGATCATAGAAAATAATCTGGGAATTTGCTTTGTTGGTGGAATTTATGAAGCAACCAACTGGAATGAGTTGATGTTCATGTTTGAGGTAAATTAAACTTTTTTATATTTATATTATTTTTGAACAAATTTTGTTTTTTCTGTTATTTTAGGCTAAACATGCATCGACAAATATGATCATTCCAATGGATCAATTGTCTCATCTAAATTTTTTATTTATACAAGCCACTAAATTGTTTTTCTCATTAACAATTACTTAATAAATATTACAATGTTATTTGGTAAAATGTTACCAGTTACAACTCTTGTATTTTTGATTCAAGTCCTCAAGACGGGCAATCAAACTCGGACACAGCATTTTCAAACGTATTGATAGACCTCAATACTTTCATTTAACCGAGTTTTTGGTTGACGAACATGACCAAATCTGGTGCTCAGAAGAGGTTTACGAAGAAAAGAATGGCTTGTATGCAGTTCGGCAAGGATCTCTAGTGCCACTAAAGAAATCACTACTGGTCACCTGATAAGCAAGAAGTACTACATCTACGGTTTACATGTATCGTGTTCCTAGCGATTACATTGTAGTACGTGACCAACAACAATACTTAATTAAAATTCGAAATTCATTGTAAAATATTATTTTGTTTTCAATTTTAATTAAATTTTTTCATTTACAAATAAAAAATTAAAATGTTATTTTTGAAGTTTTCATTCCTTAATGAAAGTATAAAATTTTTAAGTTTGCAATGAAATTATTTGAAAGTTTCATTCCAAAATGAAAATTGTTAATGTAAGCTTCACTTCACTACACCTTTTTTATTTTTAAATGAACCCATTTCTCTGAGTGTGCACGCTTTACCTCTAGGCTAGAAGCTCTAGGCACATCTCAAAAAACCACTTTGTACTGCCAAAGGTAGAGAACATTTTTGGTTGTTTCTAGAATTTATTTACATTGAAGTCCATTAGATGGCATTGTTTTGCAAATAAGAAAATAAATTACTGTCAGGTTGGAAAAATTTTAATTTTTGAATTTTACTTGTTCAAACGTACTTAACTCCAAATCGACCACAATACATATATTTTGTCATAATCTTGTATATTACTAATGCGATAGAGAAAATCATTAAAATCGTCAAAACTGCTTAAGTAAATTTTTATTAATATTATAAAATCTACCAACCAAAAACGCGAATGCAGTCTGGTTTTGTATGTTACTTCCTATTTTACATATTATTGATCACAAAATTGACGGGAAAATACACTGCTTCTGTTTATACAAAACAGATTTATGTGTGAAAGATCACTTGAAATCAAGCAAACCTACAATGAATGTGGTTAAATTTTTGGTGAATATCCTGTGGCCACGATGGAGTTCAGTATGGAATTTATTTGATGCGCTGACGTGCTCAACGTGGTATCTGTCCCTCGAGCGACTTTCGCGTTGGATCGATTCAGACCAGAGAGGTCAACTCGAACCCGAGCCACGGCATGTACGTCAATTGATTGTGCTCCAGGTGTGGTTGGCAGTGAACGCGGTTCGTTTCGCCATCTACATCGCACTTCTGCCATACTATCCCGCTAGCATTGTCAATGGTCAACTGGTGAAGCCACCCTTTCCATACTACTTCGGCGACATACTACAACTATCCACTAATTTTCCTCTCTATGCCTTCACTGCTTCCACGGGAGCACTCATCTTTGGTTTTATCTCTGTCAGGCAACTTTGCCTCAATCGCTATACTGGTGAGCGAATCAAATACTTAAGATGGTATCGAACTTATATTTACATCGAAGCTATTCTCAAACTAAAACACGCCAAAGCTCAACAATACTTAATCTTATTACGTTATATCAACTCAAAAAAATTTTGCCGTTATCGACTCAAGTTTAAGCGTGCACTTCACGTACAGTGCATTTTGTTGCGAATGAACAACTTTCTCATCGTGTTAAACTTTGTCAGTATAATTTATAAGGTCATCCAGCATCCAGAATGGAAGTGCCCTTTACTTCCCATTACTATATTTAATTTAAACTACCACATTTGTTATTATTTCATGTTCAAGATCTCCTACTGTTTCCAGCTTGTGTTTTACATCAATTCAACCTTTGTGACTATGCTATTTGAATCAGTGATCGAGCAACTTGAAATAGGTGTAACAGGAGCGACACACCTTTTTGGGGAAGCTTTCCACCTTCTAGTGAACCTCAATCGGTTCTGGAGTCACTCGATGGGCAGCTACTATCTTTTGCTCGTCCCATCCGTAATGCCATTTATTTACATGTTCTTTTTTGTCCCCCTCAATCCAGCTTATAAAATTCGAATGCTATACGTCATTGTCTTGTATACTTTCTCGATGCATTTCATTAATTGGACGGCAGCTAATGTGAGCCTCACTTCGCGAAAAATTTTTAAAAAACTTTACTGCCGTGGCGTGATGACACAAAGCAACATCTCAACACAACTTAAGGTAATTCTCTCTTTAAATCTACAACAAATGATTGATTAATTTACCGACAGCTGTGCAATATTCTTGGCATCATCAGTTCCAATTCGATACCTTTTGGCTTTAAGCTTGGAACTCTAGGAACGGCTCGTCGACGCACATCTATTTTTGTACGTAACACACCAAACCAACTAACTTTACATAATTATTTGGTTCTTTTCATATGTTTAGATTTTAGTCGCCATGATACGTGTTCTGCTGTATGCCACTAAAATGGCTCGAAATATTCACTAGAAAAACTTAATCTTTAGTTCCAAATATAGATTTACTTTTATTTAATGACATGACATTTCTTTAACCAAATTAGACTTACCAAGAATTATCATACAAATGACCCAATGAATAAATTGAATAGAATTATACTAACTACCAGACTCGATTCAGTCTACAACTGTTTTGGGGAGTTCCCATTGACTTGTGTTGTAGATTTGTTTTCTGTTGTATTCTGTCAGTGTTATAAGAGTATATTCTATGAATCATCACTATGATTTATCGTGAAATGTTGCCTCTGCCTTGTTTACGGTGCTATCGATCCACGGTTGTATGCAAACATTAATAATAATATTTAATAAAATGCATGTTTACATTCTCAACATTAGTTTGTAAAATCAGTGAAGCATGGCATTTAAAGTGAACAAATCAACAATGATGGTACTTGAAGCATGTCTTAGCGTGCTTTGGCCACGCTGGAACTCAGTGTGGGACGTATTTAATGCTCTTACTTGTTCCACGTGGTACCTATCCTTGAAAAGTCTGGCTCAGTGGGTCAACTCGGACCAACAAAGGGCTCTCAAACCCGAACCTCGTCACCAGCACCGCTTATTTCTACTTCAACTATGGATGGGGTTAAACGTAGTACGTTACGCTCTCTACCTCGCCCTTCTACCCTACTTTCCAGCTGTGGTCGCAGGAAATCACATTGTGATGCCTCGCTTTCCATATTACTTTGGTGATGTGCTCCAGCTTTTGAATCAGTTTGCATTCTACGGTTACACTGCCGTCACTGGTGCATTGCTCTATGGATTTATCATATCTTACCAACTTCAACTAGATGGTTACGTTAATGTTAGATATCTTCGGTGGTATCGTACTTATGTCTACATCGAAGCAATGCTTAAGTTAAATTGCTACAAAGCAAAAGCATACATGCTTCTGTTGCGACCCATCTCCCCCTTCCAATATAATCGATATCGCCGCAAATTCCAGCGTGCCTTGCGTGTGCAGTGCATTGTATTGCGCCTGAACAATTTCATCATTTTGCTTAACTTTTACAGTGTGATGATCAAAATTTTCTACCATCCCGAGTGGGATTATCCCTTGATACCGTCTTTCTTTTTCAGTCTAATTTATCAACTGTGTTACTACTTCATGTTCAAGATCTCCTTCTGTATGCAGATTGTATTCTACATGAACTCGACCTTCATGATGATGATGTTTGACTCAATACTTGACTACATCAAACTAACACAGAGTAGTAGGCAAACAATACGGTTAACACGTCACTTTAGTGATGCCTTTCACTTGCTCACTGATCTCAATTGTTTTTGGAGTCATAAGTTAGGCAACTACTACATCTTGCTACTTCCTACTGTGATGCCATGCATCTACCTTTTGTTTTTCGTACACATTCATTTGGCCTACTCGCTCAAAGTTCTCTTTGTGGTTCTTCTCTACACTAGCTCAATGCATCATCTCAACTGGACTGCAGCGAATGTCCATGTTGCATCTCAACGCATTTACAAACAACTCTATCACCGAGGTATCATCATACAAGATAATTTGTCCACTCAATTCAAAGTAAGTAAACACTAGAAGTTACTGATTTATCAAATCTTGTTATAAGTTATGCAACATGCTCGACATACTCACCTCTAAGTCAATTCCCTTTGGTTTCTCACTTGGTACAATGGGCACTGCTCGCCGACGCTCTTCTATTATCGTAAAATACTAATTTTTTCTCAAATTAATTAAATTAATCTACATTAATAATTCATTTCAGATTTTTATATTGATGATACGTTTTCTATTATACGCAACAAAAGTAGCTCGAACAATGCAATAAACAACTAAAGCAACGTAGAAAACTAAACTAAGAAATCTTTTCTACTGATCACTGATGGCTCATCCCAACTGTCCAATTCGCAGGAATGTGAAAAATCATTATAACTTTGAGCAATTCAAACTATTTCTTAATTATTTAGTTATGTCTTTCTATAATTATGTCTTTTCAAAATTACAAAAGGTTGTCTAAAAATTATCATTAAAAAATGAACATAAGCTTTACACCAAAATCGATTATAGTATGTTTTGGTGCTATTGATCCACTTTGCAAAGTTCTTGTAACGCTTGAAAAACCAGATTATTGTTGACTTGCTCAATGGAAAAGTTTTCAATCGAGATTTACAACTCAAATGGCGCTGTTCACACGGATACTCAGGTCATGTCTTCGAATTCTGTGGCCACGGTACAACTCAGTGTGGGATGGCTTCGATACACTCACCTGCTCTACATGGCATCTATCGTTGGATGGTTTGTCCAGATGGATCCACTCGGACCAACAAGGTCTTCTTGAACCCGAACCTCGTCGTTCACATCGACTTATTCTGGTCCAAGTGTGGATGGGAGTGAACGCAGTGCGTTACGCTATCTACCTAGCACTACTATCAACACATCCCGCTCTGATAGTAAACAATCAACTAGTTAAACCTCACTTTCCCTACTACTTCGGTGATTCACTTCAGCTAGCCACCAACTTTGTTTTCTATAGCTACACAGCAGCAGTAGGAGGAATGTTTTTCTGTTCACTTTCCGCTGGTCAACTTCGACTCAATCGTTACCTGGGCAAACGAATCAAACACCTTAGATGGTACCGAATCTACGTCTACGTAGAAGCCATTCTTAAATTAGATCAACACAAAGCGCAAGCATACCTGAGAATGTTGCAACACATTTCTCCTGTGCAGTACGTTCGTTACCGTCACAAATTTCAACGAGCTTTCCGTGTAGAACGCTTTGTGCTACGACTGAACAATATAATCATCTTGTTCAACTTTCTTGGCGCATATATCAAAGTCTATCGACATCCTGAGTGGGAGTTTCCATTAGCTGTTGTTATAGTTACTGAATTTGCTTATCAAGTGTGCTATTACTTTATGATTCGAATTACCCACTGTTTGCAGATTGTTTTCTACATTAACGCTAAGTTTATCACTATGTTGCTCGACTCAATTCTTGACCATCTTAAATCTACAAACAAAACTACCCATGTGCCAGTGGTGCTAAACCAATTTGCAGATGCTTTTCGAGCGCTCGTCGATCTCAATCTGTTTTGGAGTCCTAAAATGGGTCAATACTATCTATTGATTATACCAACCGTCATACCGTTTATATACCTATTTTTCTATGTGCCCATTAATTTGACTTATAGACTGAGAATCCTTTACATAATTCTCCTATACCCCTTTTCGATGCTTTTCATCAACTGGACTGCTGGTCGAGTGAGTACAACCTCGCGTCGTATTTACAACCAAATCTATGAACGAGGTGCTATGGAACACGTCAACGTTTCTACCCGACTCAAAGTAATAACTGAGTTATCACTTGTCCATGTCTCATGTTTTGGTGGTAGCTGTGCAATATTCTAGACATCATCAGTTCAAAGTCAATTGCGTTTGGCTTCCGTCTCGGTACACTCGGCATTGCTCGTCCTCGAGCTACTATCTTGGTAAGTTCTTTCAGCTTCCACTGCATTTATGCTAACTTGATTAATCTACTTTAATCTTTTACGTCACGCTAGATTTTCTTTCTCATGCTACGTGTTTTTCTGTTTGCTATCAAAGTAGCTCGAAATATGGTTTAGAATACATTTAACATAAAATTCTACTATATTGATTCATATTTAATAAATGAATCTTAGCTAAGTAAATAAGAAACAGGAAAAAAGGTTTATTTGAACTGACTTAATTTCCGAGAAAGTAGTAAATTAATTGTTCACGAGCAAAACGTTATGAATCTGTTGCGAGTTAAACTTGACAAAACTTAGTATTGAATTTATAAACAAAATTTTACTAATTCCCATTCGCAAGTTGGTAAGTCTTGAGCAAGACTAGAATGAAATTGATTAAAACTTGTCTTGGTCTATTCTGGCCTCGATGGGAATCGGTGTTGGATGGATTTAACGCAATCACTTGTTCAACGTGGCATCTCTCCTTGGATAATCTATGCCAATGGGTGGAATCTGACCAGCGCGGGCCACTCGTGCTCGATCCTCGCCGCCGGTACAGACTGATCTTCTTACAAATGTGGCTCGGAGTGAACACTGTTCGCTTTGCATTCTACCTCGCCCTCTTGCCACTCTATCCAGTTCTCGTGGTAGATGGTAACATCATCAAGCCACACTTTCCCTACTACTTTGGTGATGTGTTGCAACTACTAACCAACTTTGTCTTTTACGCTTACACCGCCTCACTCGGAGCCATACTTTACGCTTTCATCTCCATTAGTCAACTTCGACTAGATGACTATGTTGGCAATCGAGCCAAGCATCTTTTGTGGTACCGCATCTATGTGAACATCGACGCTATGCTTCGTTTGAATCGTTACAAAGCGCAAATATACTTGGCTCTTCTACGTCAAGTTCCCGCAGGCCAGTACGTTCGATACCAGCAAAAGTTTCAACGTGCACTGAGAATGCAGTGTCTGGCACTGCGCATGAATAGTGCTATCATCGTGCTCCTCTTTTGCTACGTATTGCTCGCAGTCATTTGCCATCCTGAGTGGCAGTATCCGATGGGTTTCTCAATTCTAATTAACATAATTTATCACTCATGTTACTATTTCATGTTCAAGATTTCCTTCTGTCTTCAGATAATCTTTTTCATTAATTCAAAATTTATTTTAATGCAACTCAATTCAATACTGGAACACCTCAAGCTTCCGTGCAGTGTAACACAAGCAGAACTTGTGACAAGACTGTTTGGAGATGCGTTCCGAGAGTTGACTAACCTGAATCGGTTCTGGGGTCCCAAACTAGGCTACTACTACCTCCTTCTAATTCCAGCCGTGATGCCATGCATTTACCTACTCGCATTTGTGCCAACCAAATTGGCATTTTATATCTTAGTTCTTTACATTGTCACTCTTTACACCTTTTCGATGCACTTTATCAACTGGACGGGAGCACAAGTGAACTCTACTTCACAGCGTATTTACCGACGGCTTTACCATCGAGGTGTGTTGATTACTCCAAGCACTGTTTCTATCCAATTAGATGTAAGTTCCAACCCATTTGACTCGACGACTCCACATTCTAATTCATACTCTTGCAGTTGTGCAATATGCTTAACATAATCAGTTCCAATGCAAGTCCATTTGGCTTTAGACTAGGCACACTTGGCATGGCTCGCCGACGGACATCTATCATTGTGAGTTGTGACACTCAACATACTTAAAAACAACTCTGTGGTTAACCATTAATATATGAAAATTTGTTTTATTTCCATCAGATCTACTTCTCTATGTTACGAGTGTTACTGTTTGCCACCAAATTAGCTCGAGAAATGAATTAAATTTGCAACAAACTTCGGGTACTAGGATTGGTTTTTCTCGGAAAGCCATTTGGTACATTAGTTTATCTCTGCATAATGACTCCATTTAAATCTAATTGTTTCGCTATGTGACAAATAATTATGGTTACAAGGAACAACACTATAAATCATTGTCCACATTGTACAGTATAAATTTTAAATTTAATAAAACTTACACAACCCTGTTTCAACTGTTTTGGTAAAAACTTAATGATTTTATTTTTTGTATTTTAATGTCTGCACTGGAAATCTAACCTGTCCTAACCTGTCACGAATATTTATTGCAAACGAACTCAAACAGGAGCGTGCAATTGTGTTCAAATCATAATAATAATCATTTGGAGAATAGCAATAAATTTGACTAGTTAAAAAAATACTTTGCGAAGAATCAGTGTATTGGCAAATGGCCTTAAGAGACTTCTTGGCATATTGTGCCGTCATTATGGTAAAGATTTAGAAACTTGGTTTTCCTTAGAGCTTCACCAACGTGTTACTACTAACAACCACCTTCTCCTTCTACCCCTACATCTTATCAGTCATCTTTACCTTTCACTGCTTTTTGCTGTCGGTAGATTGCTTACTTCTGACAAGCCTTTCTGGTGCCGAGGTGGTCGCAAGCAGACTCCACGTGTTCAGACTTTTCCCGCGTTAGTTTGGTTAAATTTTCTCAAAAAATTTTGAAATAATAAGAAAATATGTTAATACAGATAACACTCAAAAAATAGGTTGCTTAAAAAAGACTTCCATTTATAGAGCGGACAGTTACGTAACGTAAGGACATCTGGCCACATCTCTAAAAGTCAATTTGCACTGTAGAGAACCTTCACATTGTATAGGCACTCAATAGATGGCGCTTTTGGCATTTACGTTTTTAGCTTGCCGTAGGCATGCTTATGCATTCGTTTCAGAATTCATGTCATATTTTC
>DVQH01001383.1:0-13066 GCA_018231625.1 Papilio phestus | reverse complement strand
GTGGTGAAGGAATTTTGGATGTGCTTTTAAGCTATCAATATACCTTCGTTGAGTGGCGATGCAGCTCGCTCGCGTGCTTCGCTAAGCCAAGTAAGCCATTGTTGGGTTGTTCATGTCTATTGTTGTGCCACGCACGCATTTGGTGTGTCACACACGCATGCGTTTCCTCGAGAGGCGGTGCGAGAAGACACAGACGGGCTGGAGATTGTTGTGCATCGATCCAGTAGAGCGATCGGTCTGCCACCCACCGAGCCCGTCTCGAGTCGCGCCGCCGCCGACCCGACACTCCGGGTCACTGCCTGGCCTACTCCGCTCACTCCACCACTCGGCACTCCTCCGCAATACTACTTCAAATTGGTGTTTCTTTTTGGAACTAGATATTTTTTGAATAAAAGCTGCGCACCACGTATAGTAGCTATACTATAGTAACTGTGATAGGAGATGGCGAGCGCGAACATTAATTTTAAAAATCGTTTAGGACTCGAAGCTTTAACAGTGACGCATAAAATCTTGAAATTTTCTTCTAATAAAGCTACGTAAATGGTTGTAAAGTGCAGTTTTCAATAAAATTTGATTTTCACTTTGGCTAAGCTGAGGGCTCTAGCTTGGTGGGTAAAATGTGGAACAGCTTTTCAGATAGTGCTACACAAGGTGCCATAAACATATTTCTGGCTCTATCTTTGTTTATTTTTTATTTATTATATATATGTTCAAAACAGTATAAAGATAAAAAATGGGTATATGTTTTTGCGTACCAAATATGTGCATGAAGTGTTGATCCTTTGAGTAAAATATTAATGCCGATAGCGGTGAAGTTATTCTAGGTTTCGATTTCGACCCCATTGAGTTTGCAATGCAGTATGCAACGACCGGCACAAACCTCAAAGTACCCAACACCGCTTCAAAGCATAATTATTCAAATTAGGGTCGCGTAACTGCCATTTTCAACTTAACAAAGTATTAGATTTTTTATTATTATATCAATAAAATGTCCAAAGCGGGAAAATAATTTTTATACAACAACACCGATATATACAATAATAAAATATACAATAACACAAGAAGCGTAAAGTGAGATCAATGAGACTTGTGTAGAGGAAAGAAGCGGTATACCTATAGGTGCAATCACTTGGCGCATTCGTAAGTGTACTCCTTTTTGGTGCATGTTTGGCAGGTCACATTGCAGCAAAATTTAAACTGACAGTTGCACTTAGTTGAGACTTCTTGTACTTTTCGAAGCACTTTGAATCCACACTTCTTGCAAAGACGACGACAACTGTTAGTCTCGTCGCTAGATACATCGTCACCTCGGCGCCTGGAACACTTGCGACCTAGAGTTCCGTTAGCAAGAGTGCAATAGTTGGGCGAGTCTTGGTGGTACAGCAGTTTCGACTTGGGCACATCGGGCAACTGTCTCAAGTGTCCATGATTACTTTCAATCTGCAACGCGTTTCGGTAAGCCCGCTTGAGATAGTGACCCACTTTGCTTAGATCGCTGATCTTCATGAAGCAAGTCTTCACGGAACACGAACCACTGACACCGTGGCATTTGCATATACGGTTCATCGTTTTAGCAACGGCCTGCCGCAAACAAAGGTGAAAAGTGAAAATAAGAGGAAGACGTAGAGAACAAATTTACCTGTCGACCAGCTTTATTGTTGTGCAGTCGAATCAGAGAACCCAAATCGCGACCAGAGCGACGTTTGTCCAACAAGTTGATGGCTAACTCGATACCCTTTTGAGTGTTGTCGCTGCAACCACTCCAAGTGAAGTGCTCACGTGAAGCCAGAGCAGGGTCTTCGTGTTCCTTGGAGCACTTGCAATCACGCACCTCACCAGTGCTGCATTGCCGAGTGATGGCATGCACAATGCTAGCGCTGCTGATGGCTTGCACAAAAGCCACTTCGCGGTTGACTAGAAAGATTTGAGACAAGGTTTTAAAAGGAACAGCACTCAAACTACTCCTCATTGTCTTACTCGGTACACTGTTTTGCACGGTGCGCGTGTAGATTGATTGCGAGCAATTCCATCGTTCATATTTGAATTGTTGCTGACACTCCTCTAGGTTGGTGCAAAGGATTGAGTATTGTACCAAAATCAAATTATCATTACATACCCATGCCTTGCATGAGACCATCCAAAGCTGTTTCAGTGTATGGCTCGTAAGCAGCATGACTGCCTACCATCAGAATGTGTGACAATGACCTGCGTTCAGTGGAAAACCGAGTGGAAACATTAGATTTGACAACCAACCTTCACCGTCTTTTGCTTGGTTAATCTCAACTATGTTGTCTAACTAATGACACAAAGAAAACGCCTGTGGTTGACAGAGATCGTCCATTGTGTTCATGTCCATACTTAAGCTTGTCAACCACTGGATTAGCTCGCTCAATAGCTCAGCTTGTGGTCGTTTTTGACTCTATTCTGGTAATTAGCATTAAACTATAAAAATCCTTTAGTTGATGTGAAACTTTTATTTTTGTCTATCTCTAGATTGATCTTATTGAACGAAAAAGCTTCAGCATAAATATGCTTTGTCTCTACGCTGTACTGAGTTTTTTTTATCGGTAACAATTGGAAAATTTCTGGCTTTATTGATTGTTTGTTCGATCAATCTTACATTATCCAGTTTGATGGAATTTTTCGAAACATTATCGGTTTGCTTACAAGTGTATACATGATAACAACTTATGGAGAGATAAAAACCTTGAGTAGTAGACATCAAATATTGGTTGCAGCTGCACCCGCTTTAGCTAATCCATTTTCGCAATCTCAACAGATAATTTAGACAACTTACCACGAATAGACAAGACTTGGCAAAAGAAATAAAGCAAAAAGTGTCACCAAGAAGTTTGAGCGACCGCAGACGAGCATGGCCCCCAAGCGGAAGTGAAGCGTTGTGCGGGAAACTAGTTGACAGAGAGGACGCGAAGCAACCATCGTGTAATCGAAGTGAGTAAGGTGCTGCCGAGATGACTAGTGACCATTTGGGAGATGGTCTCCACTGGAATAGACACAGAATGGCACGGCTCGCCACGAGGTGATTGACTTAAATGGCCACACGATCCGCACAGAGTTGATTCCAACTAAGACGAGCTAGCTGTGCCCACACAAGCCTTGCAGACGGACAACCAGTAGCACTGTAGCAGTGAGAAGCACGGGCAACATGTGTGGCGAGACACTTCTTTGTCCGGCGGTTGCCACCCGCTGGCCCTTGACTGTGTCTGGCGCCGCGGCCCATACACACTTCTGTCTCTGTCCACACACACACCCTCACACCAACCGAGTGTGTCCCACAGATTGGCTCAATTCTAGCCGTGTGGCTCATCGCGCTAATTGGTTACGATCGACGTGGCTGTGCACCGGTGTGCCGCCACGTCGATCGTAACCCTTGCCATGACTACTGTCAGTAGTACTGACCAGTGGTGTTCAGCTTAACGCACGTGTGGTGAGCTTGAAGCGCGCGTGTGAATCATATCGCCTGACTTAACCTATAACCTTGTCAAGCGGTTAATCCAAATCACTATCTAGTCTAATTCTGACAGCACAATTGGGCGAGATTGGCAGGCAAGGGTTAACTGATCACCAGAACCAAGCCCAAGCACCAAAACTGATTTCAATTAGTGCCTTCAAAACAACTTGGTGATTTTAATTGAAAAAAATTGTTTTGTAAAACTAACGTATGAGATTAGGGACAATGCGCTCATAAACGACAAACTCAACAAGTGTCTTGAAAAAAAATTGTGACAAGTTTTGACAGTGTAATTTGTTGACTAGATTAGATTATTCACTAACCGTGTTGTCTGCATGAGTTGGCAACAAATTGACAATGTAGATGATTAGCCAAAACTTAGCGACGGGTTAAGTTCAAATATGGTACGTGTTGGTCGATTAAAGACGTCATCTCGTGTGTTATTTGGCATCATTACAATCTTTTGTCTGGGATCGTTTCATTTTGATTAAACATGCTGCCATTGTGGATAATACCAAAGTTGCAAATGCAACTGAGAGATGGCCTGCTATTTTTTCAGATAATCAGCAAACTAACATGATCTCGATTGGCATCATGTTTCAGATATACAAGCCTCTCACACAAAGTGAACTTCGTTCTACACTCAATGCCATTTGGCATGGTATGTGTCACAATCCTTACCTGTGGCGCTGCCCAAGGCGAGGTTTGCGCGCGTGTCAGTTTTGGTATCAGTTGCCAACTCCAATCTTTCTGTCTCGAATGTCACAAACTGCCTTAAACTGGATTGAAACCCGCCGATATCGAGAATAAACATAGAGGCGATAGTGCGCTTGTGGATTGCATCAAGCGTCATGCTGACCACTGGCAGGACGCGTGATGCCTCGTGTCGGTACGACTGGCACCATCCGTCCTCATCAGGTCTCTCCCTTTGCCCTAGCCAGATCAAAATCCGCTCTTCAGTTGACCCATTTGATCAGAGCTGATCGGCAGCACATCCGTATGTACAACAATGCTAGAAATGGAGTGGTATAGCCGAGCGTGTATCTACTATCTGGCACTAGATAGTCCGCCAAGCAGAGTGCTGCACAGTACCAGCTCAAGACTGACTGAGTGACGGTCATGTCATCAGCAATTGGAATTTGTCTATCACACCCTGCACTGGTGAGTCAGGAGAAGGCTGCCTCATTCGTATGCATTTATCTCACCCCCCAGCATTAAACTCTTCTCTCTTCGTCGGCAGATAAGACAAACAACAGAGTCACAGAATGCACTGGAAACGTATCGGAAGGTGTGCCTGCTGTGATGTCTCAATCCATAAGTCGCCCAGTGTTGATTATAAATAGCTAAGTCTGAATGCCACTCATCAATATTCTCACCGCGCAGTCGCCATCGCCAAGATTGTTACTGAAGCACATGCTTGTCTGATCTGGTGACTTTTGGTCCCTTTTCTCACTTGGTTGAACCTGCATACCAGTGCAGTTGAACTTAACCGTATCTAAGCTAATCGTCGATATCAGGTTTAACAGTGAAGCAATGGAAGTGTGCACAAAGAAGAAAGCAATCAAGTCATCCTTGGAGAAGTTACCAAAGCAAGAGACGATCAACTTGCGTCGAAAGCATATTGGGTGAGTTTACCAGTGTGATTAGCTCCTCACTGATGTAATGTTTTCAGAGGATCGGTGACGTTGTTCTTCAAGAAGAACCCGCTGAAGATAGTGCGTGGTCAGGGCCAGTACATGTACGATGAGAAGGAGAACCAGTACCTGGATTGCATCAACAATGTGGCCCACGTTGGCCACTGCCATCCGGAAGTGGTCCGTGCTGCTACCGAGCAGATGGGTCTCATCTACACCAACAGTCGCTACTTGCACGACAACCTGGTGCTCTACGCCAAGCGTCTCACGGACTATTTTCCCGAACCACTCTCAGTGTGCTATTTCGTGAATTCTGGGTATGAACGCTACGATCGGCCACATGGCCATATTTGCCTCATCTGCCATCTCTAGGTCGGAAGCTAATGATTTGGCCATTCGACTGGCACGCTGTCACACCAAGAACAAAGACATTATTTCGATTGATGGGTATACTCTACATAGTCGAGACACTTGTTCCAACCTAAACAACATTATTACAGTGCCTATCATGGTCACCTGACCACCTTGATTGACATTTCTTCTTATAAGTTTGCACATATTATCGGCGCCAAAAAGAAAAACTGGGTGCATGTGGTAGGAATGTTTTGACAATTCCGACTTGTCCTCTTAACACCTCTCAACAACTAGGCACCTCTACCTTGTTCTTATCGAGGTTTATACACCTCGGATAAATACTCGGAAGAAGAGATTGGGCACTTGTATGCCGAGGAGGTGAACCAGCTCATCCAAGCGGCTCAAAGTTCTGGTAGGAAAATCGCGGCATTCATTGGAGAGTCGATGATCAGCTGTGGTGGCCAGGTTTTACTGCCCAAAGGATATCTCAAAAATGTCTACAAGTAATGATGCCAAGGTTGGTAGTCACTTGTCTCATGTTTTGTTTCCAACAGAAACGTAAGAGAAGCTGGTGGTGTGTGCATTGCTGATGAGGTTCAAGTTGGCTTTGGTCGAGTGGGTCAGATGTGGGCTTTTGAGCACCAAGACGTGATACCAGACATCGTCACCATTGGAAAGCCTATCGGCAATGGTCACCCAGTGGCTTGTGTTGTTACTACTCCCGAAATAGCCAAAAGTTTTGAAAAGATTGGCACTGAATATTTCAACACAGTAAGTACCTGGTGCAATAGCAACAGATTGCCTGATCCATTGTGGTGTAGTACGGGGGCAACCCAGTGTCATTGGCAGTGGCCAACGCAGTCCTCGACGTCATTGAGAAGCAACAACTGATTCCACATGCAGTGCGTGTCGGCAACCTCATGCTTACCGCGTTGAACCAGCTCCAGGACAAATATTCCGTAATCGGAGATGTGCGAGGCATGGGACTTTTCATTGGCATCGAGCTGGTCACCGACAGACAGAGCAAGGAGCCAGCTACCTTGGTTGCCGAATATGCCGTAGCCAAATTCAAGGAGAATCGTATTCTGATGAGTACCGAGGGCAAGTTTGGCAACGTACTCAAGTTCAAACCACCAATGGTTTTCGACGAGAGTAATGTCAAATATTTCATGACGGTTTTTGAAGAAATCTTGCAAGACATCAGCGACACAAGTCGGACGCGTTGCTCTTCCTTGAGCTCATCTAATAGTTCAGAGTCGATTGGCATCGAGTGCCTCGGCTCTGATTCACTCTCGGATGAAGACGATTCTGCTGTTTACAGCCAGTAACACAGCGACAATCATTTTACTTTATATTATATATATTATACCATTAAATTCTATACCAATACCATTATATATTATTTTTAAATAAATCACTCGTTTATTATATTATTAAAACTAATAATCTAAGGTAGACATGATCAATTGGTACTTAACTGCTGCAAATAGTGATGGAGAAAATCATCTATGATGTCTAAGCTTGAAGATCGATGCCCATGCCCAACTTGTGTCCACCCTGGTTAAAGTTCTTGCCGTCAATCTGGGCATTAAGAGTAAAAGCAATGCCAGGACGAAGTTGGCGAATGAGAGCAAGTCCAATCATATTTTTGTTGTTGATACGGGCCTGTGTAGAAATCAGCTTAAGTAAACATTTACTAATAAATATAGTGGAAAAATCATACCTTGATCTGAGTGTCCTCATCCATTCGGTACAAGCAGCCAATGCTAAAGATAGGTGCGTTGTTGCCAGCAGAGCAAGACAGGCTAATAGCACTCTCCAAACTGCTATTAATCTTTTGATAAAGGGACCCCAAAAATTCTTTTCCATCGCTCCTACAATCAGATCATTTCAAAATGAAACCTTGACAACATGATGCAATGTGTTGAAACTTACACATTGGTGTGCACTTGGAAGTCCTTATCTTGATAACCGACTGAAAAATTGGTTTTGTTTAGCTTCGCTTGGTGAGGATTAAACGAAAGCTGTGCGCCAGCCAACCAGCCTTGATGCCTAGAAACGCCATAACATTCAGTACATCAAATCACAATAAATCCAAACAATAACTTACCCAAGTACAACCGAGCCATGCATAATGGTTCCATTGTTAAGGGAGTCAAAGTCAAAGTCAGCAGTACTGTTGAAGTAGTCTCCCTTCAGTGACGTCTTGATGGCACCAGATTTCTTGCCCGATTGTGGTGCAACGTTAGCATTAAACAAAACCTTAGATCCCTTAATCAGTTGATTTTCAAACGACAGTTCACTGAGAATAGTGTTGTCGGTGGTCCATTTTTCCTTGAAAGTACAACCCCAATCGCGGAAGAAGTACTTGGTCTCAAACGCCGCATTCACCCGTCCAGTATCGTTGACCGAGACACCGTTGACAGCAAACTCGACATTGTTCTTCGTCTTGGTCTTCACATCGAGCTTGACGAGGCCAAAGTCTGTAAGAAGGCAAACAGTGTTAGCAAACAGTGAAGCACAGTGCAAATGCAATGCAACGAACTGTAGTTCTTGGAGAAAATGTCTCGCGCCTGTTTGCCAAGATCAGCATACGATGGTGGGGCCATGTCGAGGTGAAGGGTCGAGAAGAGAGATTAATTACAGGTAGACCGAGGGGGCGAAGCCGATGGATTGAGGTGGATAGGTTAGCAGTGCGCACGAGGTGACGAGTGAGTGAGGCTGCAGTGAAACTCGTAAGCTCGGCGAGCTCTCTCAATCGGTGTCCTTTCAATGATAGCAGGAGCCAAGCAGCACTAGCTAACAGTGCCGCACATAACCTCATCACAGCTCACTGTCACCCTCTGGTGCCATCAACCACAACCACCCATTCAAGGTCGCCTCTAGATAACACACCGGCAAACCTCTATCATTCTTCACAATCTAATAGTTTCACACACAGAACTTGATGTTTTAACTTTTAAAAACAACTCTAAGTTTTAACTTATATAATAACATTGATTAATGAGTGATAGGAACTTAAATTTGTTTAAACACCACAAATTGCAAGTTCAAATGTGTTTTCTTGTTCTTTTGCAAAAGTTTAACTTCATTTCTAAGAGTGTAGAGAAAGAAAGAGATATATAAAGATTTTAATTAATTATAAAAAAAAGAGTATTAGTAGAGAATCAATTTTTTAGTAAACAATAAATGATAATATAGGATTTTTTAAAATCAAATTTTCAAAATTAATAAATAAACCAACCAACCGCTCTCAGATGTTTTCCAAATTCGTTTATTAAACAGTATTTAGTTTCAACGATTCTATCAGCTCTACTAGATGTTGGCGAAAAGTTTGAATTTGTCTAGGTGAAGCGATCTGGCGAACCTGACGATCATCATTGTTGAGGTAGCGTCGACATACCGCTTCAGAATTACAAATCAGATGTATTCCACAGTTGTAGCTATCTGCTTGCTGAGTACATTCCATCGCCTCTATATTTAGCTCTTGCTTGTTATTGGCTATCAAAATCGAGTGAAGTTTGGAAGCCACCTTTTTGGCGTGATTCATCAGGTTGCCGCTATAGATTGACGAGTCATAGTGCTCAAACTTGTCCACTTTAGCACGGTAAACCAGAAGAGACCAATGACTTCCCCCCGGTGTCTCAGGAAGATTACTGTCGTTGATCGGGATGAGCAACAGTTCCTTAGAGCCAATGTTCAGTGGTTCTAAAATAGCCTCAACTTCTTGCTTCTGCTTAGTAAGTTTTACCAACTGCGACAAAGATGGACTAAAGCAAAGCAGAGATTCGCGACATTCTTTGTAGGCATCATTGGAAAGATATTCAAACCAAAATTCTATCAGATTATCATTGATCCAGTCGGTTGATTTCAACAAATCCAAATCGGACCGTCTAAGAAGAGCATCATGGTAGCTAAGTACTATCGCATCTGACATTTTCTACTGAAAGCCAAGAAGTTGATGTAAAGAAGGATATTGCCAGTCGTTTTGACTAAGTTCTTCGCTCACTTTACGCAGATTGCTTAAATTGCGAATAAGTTTTCTTTTTTCTACATGTGAAACAATATAGATATAGGTAAATAATTACTAAAAACACGTTTTTTATCCAAAATAAAACCATACCTTTTGATACTTTTGGAGGGTTAATATGTTTAAGTATCTTCTTGCTATCAGCCGAATCTTTTACCGCAAAATTAAATAAATATAATAAAAATTATTACTAAAAGTAAGTAAGATCTAGTTAACCCCGAGAAATTATCAATAATGTATAATGTGACTAATGGAAAGAAAAATGTGTAGGCAGTGGAGACAGAAAAGTGAAGATAAAATTCTCAATAAACAATAACATAAGAATAATCAACAGATATATTTTTAGAAAAGTCTCGATTTTCATTAGCTAGGTACATTAATATCTTTCTTAATAAAAATCTCTATATAAGTTATTCGAAAATCATAGAAACTCTCATAAGATTTTGATAGTTGTTTCTTGAAATTAGAGATTTAATTGAAGAAGAAACATTAGTAGATAATACACTGTTTTAAAAAAGTTGTAAGATCACAACAATGATGTAACCTTAATCTTAAGAAAAATTAGTAAGCTTACATCTGTAATGTTACAAACTGATATTTTGAGTTTATTAGAAGAATATAAAAGAAAGCTTATAAACTGATTTTAAGGAAAAATAGTTTATTTTCATTGTTGGAGCATTGTTAAACTATTTTTAACAGTGTAAAAAACCAACCTGTTGGCGGCTCAAATCCAGATTCATCCATAAATGCGTTTCAATGGTAGATAGGGTTCAAGTAGTCATTGATAATCAGTGAGTCAGAGTGCTACGGACGGTGTAAGCCTGGCAGTCAGCTGAAGATTCAAGCTTAGATTGGTTTAGCTGAGCACGATAGCACATGCCAATCCTATTACGGTATCAGTGAATAGTGCACCAAGTAGTTTTATTAGCTAATAAAAAAGGTGTGGCTTATCTGTTGTGGTTTACTTAGTAAAAATACACTTTGGATAAATAGTTAACACCTTTTAAAGTTTTATTACTGTATCTAAGTGCCACTCCAAGCGTCTGCCATGCACGATTGACACCGCGTATTATTAAGCGACTTATGTATGTTTGATATTTATTAATAATCTACCACGTTATTTTGTTTGTTGTGATTCAAGTGCGACACGAAAAAAATTTCAATGAGGAAAATACTTCACTGGGGTCCGCTCATAGCACTGTCCATCATCAAATGTATTTCTTTCACCACTCTGTACTATCTAGGCCAGTGGTCATCACCACTGTCGAGTTGGCGGGCACTGATCAACTATTTAGTTTATTATTCTCTCTTGGTCACAACATTATATAATTTGATTTGCTCCATCTTAATTGGCCCGGGACATGTGCCCTCAAATTGGGGGCCTAAAGTGCAGACTGATGAGCAGTTTTTTCAGTACTGTCACCAGTGCAATGCTTTCAAAGCGCCTCGAAGTCACCACTGTTCCAAGTGCAAAAAATGTGTCTTGAAAATGGATCATCACTGTCCATGGATTAACAATTGCTGTGGATATAAAAATCAAAGACATTTCTTCTACTTTTTGTTATCAGCTGTAATAGGATCTAATCATTCATTGATTCTCTTAAGTATCACTCTTTATAGAGGAATTAATTTTATTCCGGTAAGTTGATCTGAGTAACTAGGTACACTCATTTCGAGTTTAATTTTGCAGAGCCCAAATCGCAATTATATTTATTTTTCGGTACAAGGAATTTTGTTTATTCTTTTGGCTATTGGCCTTTCTTTTGGCGTCATTATTGCTGTTGGTGGATTACTTTATATCCAGGTAGTTTCTATTAGCATTTAAATGTAAATTGAAATGTTTTTTATTGTAAATTAACTTTAGACACAAATTCTTTTCCGAAATCAAACAAGTATTGAAGAGTGGATTGTGGCAAAGGCGAATCACCGAGTGCGAAACGATCGCTTTGTGTTTCCCTACAACTTGGGTGTTTGGAAAAACATTAAGCAAGTGCTTTTCGAACCTCTGTCTGATGGAATAGAATGGCCTGTCATAGATGGATGTCACCAATACACTTTCACGGTTTGTCTTTTGGTTAAATTATTCAACTAAGAATTGTGCTACATTTTATTTTATTATTAATTAATAGTACGAACAAAAACTTCAGAAGAGAGACAAAATGGCCAATGCTTATCTTTACCGCATTGTTTCACCGTACAATGGAAGATTTTTTCCTCTATTTTCTCAAGGCATCAGGGTATGCATCACTTTTCCTATCAATGATGATCAAAGACTTGTCCTTGTGCCTGGTGATGAGGTACTGGTGACACATTGTCACAAGCGGTGGCTCTACGGACAAAAGCTAACTAAATGCGACAGTGATTCAATTCATCGCCAAAAAGGCTGGTTTCCTGCCCAATGTGCTGCTTTACTGATCAAACCAAAAAATATTACCTCAAATGATCATGACAATACATGTGATATTGATGAACAAAGCGGTGATATCAAGAAAAACAATTAATATATTGTAGTCACATCACATTGCACAAAGCTTAAGGTGTTAATTTATTCATTCACCATGCCATTAGCACGCAGAACATTTAAACCGGTTGTGATAATGCCATAAGACCACAATAAAGCAAACGAGCTACGAGCAATACCGGATTGTGGCAGATAATCTTTGAGAAGAGCAACCAAGAGAATGGAGCCGAGATTGAACATGGTGGCCACGTAGGTTGCACCCAGTACTCGCTTCTTGGTCACACTCGATTTCATAAACGACTCTTGCTGAAACAGATAGCTTCCCATTCCCACGTGCGAGGTTAGCAGGCATAAGTTAACCACACGAGTGTCAAAACATCCGATTAGACTTGTTTAAATTATTACAAATTATAATTGGTTTGCAAAGAGGATTTTATGGTCTAAATACCTTGAAATACCGCCATCAAGGGAAATGTGGAGATTAATTACAACGTAAGACACGGTGCCCGCCAATGGCAAACGATTTCGAAGCCACGGGGAATCACACGGCAACAGAGGTAGGTTGGAGATTCGGCTTGAGAATGCTCGCAAAGAGGTACCAATCCGTGATTGACTGAGGGCTTGAAGGAGATCCATTGCGGGGCCCGTCGAATGCTGCCTTGATGCCTCGATCAGTCCACTTTGTTGAGGCGGAGCCACATTGTTTATTTACTAATTCAATCACACATGCCCCATCACTGTCCGAGATAAAAAAGAACGATTTGGAGCACATCAAAAATTCTTTCACCACGAGATTCTATGCATCATTAGGCGTCGATCTATACCAATATGTTGAACTACAAAACAAAATTAAGTGAAATCAGAATTTAGCGTTTTAATAGAGTCTACCTGTCGATATGCTTTTGTAAATTAGCTCCTAGCTATTCGATCGTAGACCAAATAGTGATATGATGGTTTCTATTTACCTTCAAAAGTCTATTCTACTTGAGAAAACATTAAAGTGAAATTTTCGATAAGTGAAAGTAAAGTTATGACAATCCAAAGTTAGCTTAAAAATGTAAAAAAATGACCTGGTGGCAGCCTCGCTCATAAAAATACTTGAACGACTGGTGTCT
>DVQH01001382.1:0-13080 GCA_018231625.1 Papilio phestus | reverse complement strand
CTCCTCCGTCAATTAAGGGTAGGCAACGCATCTGTAATTGCGGATGTTTATGGGCAGCGGTCATTTTCCATTTCGGTGGATTGAGGTGGCCGCTTGCTCGTTTGCCATCTTATATTATAAAAAAAAATTAGAGACATCAGTAACTGTATTTTAACAAAAGCCATATTAGGTATAGTTTTATGTTCACAGACAGAAAGATTACGAACAACATTTTTTACGAAATAATGTGTTGATTTCGTGCCGATGTCGGTGTCGGTGTCCTACTAGCTACAGCGTGAGCTCCGCCGTGGAAGGAAAGGTTATCAAACAAAAGAGAACAAACCTGGTAGCGATAGTGAAGGGGTTCTTGCAGAGAACTCACGTGTCCAAACTTGTGGTAGATAAGGAAGTCCTCCTCCGAGTGCGAGATATCGGCGCCGCGCCAGCGCGAGAAGCGACTGCGAAACGCATCAGCCACCGAAGAAGTAGAGGCGGTACAGTTGACGAGCACGAGACCTAGCAGGCGCGCCGGGTGCGCCAGCCCGCAGCGCGCCAGCACGTTGGCGCCCGCACCCTCGCCCAGCCCCACTGCGTACCGCACCCGCAGGAAGTCCAGCACCGTCACCAGGTCCTCGCCGAGTGTCTGCAGCGACGGGAAAGGGTACCTGCCGCATACACTCACAACATCTATCAATGCTCCAGTGCTCGAGAGTGCGAACATTGATTTGATATGACCATAGCCTAGCGGATTATAATCTTAGTTGGATTAATTAAAAGACCACATTTAAATTTAGAACAATTAGTGTGACACTGACGACTCGGGCAGGTCGGGCGAGCTCTCCTCGTGGCCTGGCACGTCCACGTGGATGAAGCAGGAGCGCTCCTTGATCTCGGCCATTGCGGGACAGTTTACGAAGTCCACCAGTGACGTATCTGCGAAATTAAACGAGAAATCGATCAGCGAGCCCTCGTCGCACGGAGCTCGGCACGGCTCGGCTCGCCCACTGCTACACTCTATCAAGAGCCACGAGTCGAGTGCAGTCGGATGGTATGAGGCTATGCTCTAATTCGAGACGGCCGTGAAATTTAAAGCAGTCGTGTTAAACCTAACGTAATTTAACATTCCTCCCAAAAAAGATTCCAAGCAATAAGCGAGATTTATTTGATAGATTGAGATTGTAGGGCCTCGGATTGTTTCTTGAGATTAGTTAAAGTGAGACATGCCTCAAATTGTGTCAATTTAAAAAATAATTAAACTGCTAATGGAATGTGACTCACGGTTTGTGCCCAAATCATGGACTGTAAGGAAGACGCATCTTTTGTCCTGTTGACTCAGGTCACCCTGCAACAGAACATCCGGTCACTTTTCACCTGTCGCCTGTGGCTGGCCACCTGTTGCCTTTGCTCGTTAACTGTCGCCTGTCACTTTGCGTGCCTAATACCGTTAATGCTCACTGCCGATCAAACTTTCAATAACAAAAATCCTATAAACGGGGAGGTTAAAAAGATTATATAAAGGAATGTTATTCCTTCAACAGAATAATATGAAAATTTACATTAAGTCTTTTCAGAACAAATTATTAATTGTATGTCTCTGGCATTTTTCGAGACGGCGTCGTCGAGTGATCGCCACAGGGCCAATCGCCAGGCGGGACGGTGCAGGTTGAGTGAACAGTAAAACCGTACGTCTTTAACAGTTTAATGCGAAAAAATAATTTTAAATTTGCGAACGCTCCTGCCGCTGCGCGCTAGCCGCCTCCGCGAAGTGGCCACACGTCGGTCGCGTCCGCGTCCTCTATAAAATAGCTCTGGCGTTTTTTGTTTACTCAGGTACAGAATGTACACGAACATAACAAATATTTTGAGGTCCTTTAAATATTACAAGAGCTGGTTCGGCTTGCCTTTCAAAGCGTTAAGGTAATTAGCGTATACGTACCTCTGTACGTCTATGATATCCTTGGACCAAAGGCAAAACTGAGTGCACTGGAGTGAGTCGTGTCGTGGCGAAGAGAAGTAGCTAAATAGATCGCTGCTCTAGTATGTAGGTAATACCATTATGTCATTTATTATCAAATACGCTGACGAAGCGGGAGTGTGAGGAACGGTCGTCTGTATACTTCAAATACTCGTGAACGCTTGTTATTTAATTCAACCAGTGGAAGCGTTGGGTGGGCAAGGGCGCGGGCGTAGGCGAAGACGCGGGAGAAGGGGTAGGCGCAGGAGTCTGCGTAGGCCCCGTGCTCACCTGCACATGCACGTGGATGTCACCGCTGCGGTCAGTGCTGACCACGTACTTCTGCAACAATCGGAGAGGTACTTCAGTTTCTTCCTCGTCACACAGGTTTGCTTTATATCAAATGAAGTAGGTATAGGTTTAATCATTTAAGACATTACACAATAAAATGTTATAAACGCAAATTAAAAAAAAACGTCGTCCATGTGTGTTGCTGAGTGTTTGTGTGTTTTGGTGTATGTTGGTGGGTTTGTCATCTGGTATTAAACAATAAAAGTCAACAACTCGATTTGTTTACTTTTCATGTATTAACAAAAAACTATTCATACAAACTTAATTACACAAAACAGATACGGACTCAAGTAGTCTTTACTTCATGTCCACGCTCACTCTACGCTATCACTATTGTTTTTAATAGACATTTCAAACAAATCTGCTTGGTGCGCAACTGAATACTTTTCGTCAAGACGTCACTTAGTCACTCAGTACCTGGGCGCAGACGTCGCGGCCTGTCATGGTGCGAGAGCCGGCGCTGTCAGTGGTCGCTGGCGGTCGCGGCTGGTCGCCGGTGAACGCGGATGGACGTGGCCGGGCGCGGGCGGACGCCGGTGGTGGCGATTGCCGGTAGCTAGCGAGTGCCGCGGCTGCCGGGGGCTCAGTGTCGCGCCCCGCGGTGCCGTCGCTCCTCGATCGCTTTTAATAAACGCTCCTAAGGCGTATTCACACTCTCCCGATTGTACCAAATGTATTTCTGACATTTCAAATATTTTTAGCTGTAACTTGTCCCCGTTTATATTCAGTGCAACCACGGCGTCTTTTTCTTGGGCTTTTGAGTACTCTCATTCCCTGAGTTTTCTTGTATCTTAGCTATTTCAATTTAGGAAAGTATCCTAAAACGCGCTCTGGTCGTATTGAGGATCCGAAGTCCTGAGATCGCTTCCTGTTGTCGGTCGTCGTCGTGGTACAGACTATCTACAAGGAGACAGCAGCAGGCATCGAGCAGCGGGCAGCCGGCACTGTGGCTCGTTGCGGACGGCGCGTTACGTTAGCGGGTTAACAGCCGCGCGTCAAATTTTATTGTTTACGCGCCGGTGCCAAGAATGGTGCCAGCGAACTAGAAATGTCTCGGCTGCGGTGCGCTGTGTTGCAATGTTTTCCTGTTGCACGGGAAAAAATATATAGCGATTAAAAAATAGGAAAAATAAAAAAGCGTTCGGCAATAAGCTCGAGCAGAGTTTAGCTCCTCTTGCTACAGTTATACTCTGGCCATGATCCATCTCCTCTCTATTGTTGCTTCCACTGGTTTATTTACTCTTCCTGCCCGGCCGGAAACCGAGGCCCCAGTAGACGGAGGCAATAATTGATGCAGCAAATTCTGTTTTGCCCGCTTTTTTGCGTTTTATTTCTACATAACTATGGACTTAGATATCAATCAAATGATAATAATCAATCGCTGTACGCTCTGTCATAATAATAACTTGTTAATAATAGGCATCAGTGAGTAGGTACAGCTATATGTGTGCAATGAGGGCACGGCGGCGACTTGTGCACGGTCCGTCAATTGCACCTAAATAATTGCAATAATTGTGCCCTGGTAAAGTATGTATGTTTACATGTCATTCGACACCTACAGCTACTGTTGTTGAACTCAAGAGGCTTTACATATGACGTGATTTATATTAAAAGATTTAAAAAAATGCTAAAAACAGGAAATGCGGAAATGCCAACAATATTTTTGTTTAATAAATAAGGTAAACCTATTAGTGATAGGTAAGAGGCTATTACCTGTTACTAGCAAGTAACAACTAGAAGCTTAAACTTGCTATAAAGTTGACCTACATCGATTTAGCACTCTCGCGAACATCTAAGCGCTTGGCGGGTGACGAGTGGGAAGTAAACGCCTGATGAAAAAATAACGGAAATACATGTCGGTGAAACATGCAACGACTGGCGATGCCATAAGGCTCAATCCGTGTGAAATAAAGCAGCGCTTGACCACGAATCCACCTAAACAGTATTGTAATGTAACGTCCGTAACTCACGCGCACTAATAATATTTGCAATCGCCGCCGCTGCCGGCGCCGTTACCGCCGCCGTGTGATTGCACATAAATCATTATAATCTTGTAAACGCAACGCACACATTTGAATACTTCGCGATGTCGCGTTTTGACCTCCAAACAACCTGTAATGTCATTTGTACCGCAAGACTCGGTTAGATTAAAAGCAGATATGAAGCGTCTACTAAAGTTCTTCTCGGACTTGTAGATATAAAGTATGTAGAGTATACATGATTTTAACTTCAGTCGCTGTAATACTAATGTTGTTAAATTCTTTTAGTACAACATGCTCTGTGAAAATTACATGAAAATGATAAATGTACATGATATCGATACCTTTAAATAATATGTTTATGTTTTAAACGAAGCAATTGACATTTACCGGTGATGTTACACTGTCTACATTTACGTGAACTGAAGATGCAAATGGAAGAAAAAAGTCATTTCAAGGACTTGAATACCTATAATTTGACAAATTTATTTTTTCTGTGATATCAGGTTCCTTTATATTTTTGTAAACCAGTTCATTGATGTATAATTTTAATTTCTCGAACTCATAAATACCTCGCCAAGTTGTAATCTCAGAGCAAGGGAGGTGACTGACAGTCACCCCACACGGGACTTCGATCTGTGTCAGTGTCGGCTGAGCTGAAACACTCTGCAACTAGTGACACATTTGTCTGTATTGGTTACGTCTTAAGGGAAGAGAACAATTATTCATTTATTAGTTTTCGCCCGCGACTCCGTCCCCGTGGAATTAAAAAAAATATGTGGCCTATGTGTTCTTCCAGACTAAGTTCTGTGCTAATTTTCATTGGGATCCTTTCGGCCGTTTAGGTTACAAATTGTAACAAACACTCATGCATACATCCAAACATTCGTTTGTCAATACAGATACAGAGATACATGATGTAAGCTAGACAATAAAATATTAAAATAATTATAAAACATACAGAATTGTACAAAATAAAAACATATATGAAAATTTGCAACAAATGGCAAAAGGGAGAGGGTTAGCTTAACCGATACTCGTTGAAATCCAGTGTCGAGAGGGATTTCAGCCACCCCACCCCCCCCTCCCAAGATATATAAGGGAGAATAGATAGTCGGAGCTCACTATACACTGGTAACAACTCAGCTTAAGAATCATAACAAATGTATAAATCTAAAGAAAAAAGTAATAGCGGTAAAGGACAACTCAAATAAAACAGTTAATAAAGAACTAATTCCAAAATAAAAATTGAAATAAAACCCCCTTAACTCTCTATATGTATGTTACTTGTGTATTGTGTATTTTGTGAGTGCGTGTGAGTGTACATGTGGGAAAGTGTATTTGTATTTGTGTGAATGACATTACGTAGTGCCAAGAGTGTGTGTGTATAATGGCATATTATAGATTTCGTCCGCGTGAAAAAAACAAAGGTAAGTAGACCACGTTGTTCTTCCAAACTCCACTCCCCGTCTATGTCACATATGATCGAGATCCATTCCGGCATTCAGCCATCTTGGCGGTCATTTCTCACATCCATCCATCTATTTAAACCTACGCATTCATAATATTTGTACGATTACAGATACCCCTTTAGACTTAGGTGTTTCCAGTATTAGGAATGTTTAATCTTTTCTGAATCAAGTTGTCGTTTCAGCAGTGCTAACTTATATTTAAAGTTATCGGTACTCATTTTCTTCTTAAGGGAGAAAGTGATCATTCCATATTCTTGCTGCAGCAAACTTAAAACACCCCTCGTATCCACCCCTCGTATCTTGTGAATTTATGCCTGGGAATATATATCTAATTCGACACTACATGGCGGCTCGTGTACGGAAAATCTTTTTTCCACGCGAGCTTTTCGAATTAATATTCGCGATTCTTCCTTCAGAGTACTGTAGGTACAGTGCAGGCATACTGAAGCTCTAAGAAGAAAGGTTGAAATAAAATTCAATCTTTTCCACCGGCCTTTCATATTGCGTAAATATTATTTAAATTTATATACCTACTCATTTGAGCCAACATTAATGAGTAAGGATGTGTTAGAGACGAGCGGTGAGGCGGGGTGAGGTGAGGCAGGGGAGGGGAGGCAGACACAGACCTGGCGGCAGCAGAGTCGCGGGCAGGGGAGCGAATGGTAAAGGTGGCTCACCGGCGCCGGGTCGGGCGGGAGCGGCGCGCTGGCCGCCCGCAGCAGGCTGAGGCGCCGGCGCTGCTCCGCGCTGAGCGAGGCGCGCCGGCTCCTGGCGAGGTCATAGGCCGAGGGGTCAGCGGACTCCGCGCTCAGGCGGCGCATCTTGCGACGCAGCATCGTCTTATTGAAAGCGTCGGGTGCCGAAAGTCAGAAGCGAGCTAAGCTAGCAGACCGCTCCCTTTCATTCTTTACTAAAACGCCCTAAATTTATAACACATTTTTAGTGCTCGATGACAATCATGTTGCTAATACTACTTTATCATGTTATGCTTGAATTAAAAAAATATATGTACGAAGTAAGGTAAACAGAAGCCGTAGGATCTGCAGTTCATTTTTATTGTTATTACGAAAAACTACGACTAAAACAGACAAAAATCCTTATCGAATACCATACTTACGTGCCTCGGTATCGTTTTAGCAAAATCGAGATTATCTATTGTCTACCACTACCAGTGAGTCTCCATTGTCGTAAAGCCTGTTCTACAACATTGCCGCAACAAGGATAACAATGTGGGCTTCCACTGAGGTGACCACTGTGTCAGCACGATTTGTTGTCCCTGTTGTTTCAAAGAGACCGCGAGTGGGACAGATGTCAATGAGTATCAATACAAACGACACAGCAGCAGACTGTACATGTAAGAATATATACTATCACTATCACCTTTTCCTCTCCATCGTTGGCTTTAATCGTAGCTACGACACATAGTTATTGTAAAATGGATATAGGGCTAATAGCGTAAACACTGGAGAACACACGTGTGCAGCTGAGAATTGCCGCGTGAGGTGGAGTGTGAGGCAGCGCGGTACCGTGTGAGCGACAGAGTGACCGAACGCGCCGGCCACGCTCGCACAACTGTCGGCTGATATTTAAAATTGGATCCACAGCCCACATCCCGCCCGATGACATACCACTTTCCCTTCGTAGCGGGCATTTGGCACCGGCGCCGGCCGCGCGACCTCTCCGGCCCGCGCACCTAACAAGCGACATGATGCTCATCATATAAATGTGCTAAGAACCAAAGTACGATTTAACTGTCTATATACTGTCAGACGCGCAAACAGAGACAAGGTTATTCACCGATGACAAGCTCAGTGAGCTAGGTGACGATTTTAAAATCGTTTAAGCACTCCGAGTTTATCCGGTGACAAAAATTTTTTCCAGAGGAAGATGACACCAGGTCAGGTTGCCAGGGCTATTTACCGTCAGCAGAATGCATTGCCTGTTTCTTCGAGCACTCGTTATTTGCAATAATGGGGAGTCATGAGGGCCTTCGCGGCCGCCGCTGGTCATGCAGTATGGCCGCAGACCAGTGACCGATTATAAGAATTCCCCTTAAAACGAGTCTCTGGATCTGCTAACCAATAATACAATAATATGGTTCTAGAGTAATGCAGAAAATTAAGATCGTTCGATATAAGTGTCTAGTGAGTCTCCTAATCGGCGTCGCGCAGTGAGCGGGAGCTGCACGGGGGAGGGGGAACCCGCCACCTGCCAACGTATTTGGAATGGAATTGTTTTGCGTCTAAATTTTGATTTTCAGTTGGAAAATACGAAAGATGCTGTAAACAATGAGTATTATTCGTATTTGTTTGTATCATATTCGGAGCATTTGCAGGCGTCATCATACTGAAATACGTCAGTTTTCACTTGCCCTATTGTCCCAAAGCATGTTACTAGGTGTGACGCCGCACCTGTGGGGTATGAGGCCGCGGATCACCCGGTCCTATCTCCCCGCTGCTAATGTAAGCCGATTAAAATATTTGTACAAAATGCCATGAGAAGGAAGCGCGATCGACCTCGTCTTAGCGAAGCGTAAACTCTTCACTAAAATGTTTAGTCTGCAGACCGATATGTATTTGTACAGGGGAACAGAGGAGGCGCGACTGCACTTAACGAGAATATTATAAACGCGCCAGTGATGAGTTATATCCTATGTTTTTTTTCATCCTAGTACGAATTAGTATTAATTATCTGTTTAGAGAAGTAAAGCAGTTTGCAATGACGTCATGCAGTGGCGGTAGCCCTCCTCTATGGTGTAAGTAGGGCTCCGCATGAAATAAATCTTTCTCACACAAAGCGACGTTGCCGAAGCGTCGGAGCAAGGAGTTAGTGATGCGAAGCGTAAAGCGCACGCAATGAAATCGATTATATACCTTGTTGCAACAGAGCGTCGGGCAGGCTACGACATGGTAAATGTGGCTCACCACAGACAGCGGCAGCGGCATGGTGGCGGAGCGCAGCACGGCCAGCCGGCGCCGCTGGCCCGCGCTCAGCGACGCACGCCTCGACCTGCGCACCTAGCGTCAGTTCGCGCCCTTTCGCGCCCTCTCGCCTCGCTAACTACGATCTCTATGTTACTTCGTAACGAGACTAGAGTAGTTGTGACTTATGCGGTTTAAGGACCCAACCTAATCTTCCAATGACAGATGCATGGAATGCTTAGAAATGTCAAAAATACGAAGCCATAGACCGGTCTCCCGCCTCCCACCGCGAGCGCCCTACGCCGGCACCCACCGCCCACACATACAATGACTATTGACGGGTATTGATGTTTTATAAACGGATTAGACATTAGCAATAATGAATGCTTGGGCTTCCTTCGTGTACATACTTCGGTATCCTAGTTGTTCATTCGAATTTTCACCCAGTATTAAACAGACCTATATATCGAATACCTATATGTAAGAATCCTAAATGAAGTTAATATAGTGTGAATGGCGAGTATAGCGCGGTGTTCCTATGATTGTTGTTATTTGATGTAGAGATAGAGTCGCCGGTCGCTGGTCGGCGGGTGACGGCACTCACTGGTGTGTATCGCAACGTTTGTAGTGTCTCAACGATACCTTTGTGTGACGCACTCATCTGACCCGGCGCGGTGAAGCACGTAAGAGCTTCCAGACAATATTAAAAGTCACCGCCCTTGTCCAAATCTCTTGACATATTTATTTTTTCAACATTTATGGTGCTAAAAAATCCTAAAGCAGGTATATACATTTATCCACAGAACAATGAGACAATAGAACCGCTGCTAACGGGCCATATGATATGTTAGTGGAATCACAACATCTGTCATAAATCTTAACAAGATCATTATGTGGAGTTTTGGGAGAACAGAGATAGAAATAAAGAAATTGAAGTTGTTCGTCAGAAACGGGACTGGCCTCTTCTGTTCGTTATTAGCCGTTTCTCATAATCATTGGTTCACGAAAGTTTAATGTTGTATCGGATTAACGTTAATGTATTTGATAGGAAACGAGCGAATTAAGGAAAGCTTGCAAGTGATAAAAAAATCAGAAAGCAATGAGCAAGCAAGCTTTAGCATTGTACAAGCATGCTGTGTGAAGGATAGTATGACATGTTACAAGGAGATAACTATGGATGTGAAGAAGAGAGCAATGGCAGCTTTCAAAACTTAAATATTGCCTATTAATAAAAAGATGTCATTTCAACCGTAAGGATATTATTTAGATAGTTATTTACACACGGTAATGTAATTTGGTTTGTGGAACTCAAAAACTTTTTTTTTAACAAAATGATTTACGAAAAACATTTTCAGCAAGCAACTGTATCGATGTCACGTGTATTCTAGAGTATAGGAATTGTATAAAAATACAAACGCGATGTGTTCACCTCTTTCTCTCCATCAATAGGAGTGACCGGCCGGTCTCGGCGCCGCGCGGCCCGGGTGTGCGCGGCTAGCGGCTCGGCCTGCGGAGACTGGCAAGAGGAACTGCGTTCGCCCGGTCTGCCGGTGCGCGGCGGCGGCGGCGGCGGCTAAGACACGGCACTGAGCGCCGCGCCGGCGACGGTCGCGCGCCCTCTCTCCTCCCCCTCTCCCGCCTCTCTCTTGTACACTTGTAATGAGGTGACATTTAAAATTGGATCAGACGCGCGAATACCACCGATAGTGACATCTCTTTTCTCTTTTATTTAGTTCCGGCCGGATTGTTGTCGTCGCGGCTCGCGGCTCGCGGCACGTCGCCGGTCGCAGGTGCCCAGAGCCGCTTTATTACAGTAGTATCGACAATTGTGGAATGGTCGGAGTCGGGCGATCTGCAGTTTCCTAATAAAGAAGATTTTCGGCATATAATGACGCCATATTTTCTAACACTAGTTTGTAGTCGCCGCCTAAAAATTCAGTCGCGGCGAGACGTGAAGGCGAGCTTCGCCTTGGGGTTAGAAAAGAGCAAGAGCAATTTCTACATGGTGTGAATAAGTTCACAAAGGCGAGTCGTACCCCGGGGAGCTCGCAGATGCCGCCGGCGGACTAGTCGGGCGCGGCGGTCCCTCGCGCGCGGCAGCCCGCCAGGAGCGGCTGACCGCCTGCTCGCCAGATTTAGCTACGTAAACACCACACACATCAATTGTCTCGCCAACAACATCTATTGAGGTGACGTTTTATTACAGTTTAATTATACCGTAATGCGAAATGTTACAGCGTACCGCGGCGTGTGGCAATTTATGGTATTATTTCTACAAACTACGGCTAAATGGTTTAATGGTTGAAAAAATCCAAGAACCCGAAGTTGTCCGAAACTAAAGTGAAGTATATTAAACATATTTTGGCAATGTAAAATAATGTTATGTGCGGTGTTTACACTGTACACGCTGCCGAGGAATCGCTGCTATGGTAAATGGTGATGACTCATAGGCGTCGCCTAGCCACTAAGTAGGGAGTGTAAAATAGATACAAAAACATAATTCATGAAATGAACCCTTCGAACAAATTGTTAGAAGATTTAAATATAAATATAACACAAAGTGTTACCCGAAACTTTTGGTGCACAGCACAGCATACCACAGCACTGCGCTGTGGCTGTGGTCACTGAGTGACACTGTGGTATAACAATTATTTTTTCCAATTATCTAAATTAAAAATTAGATTCTACCTTCGGCCGCGACTTCACATAACTGAGGTGGAATCGTGGCCAAGCTCTGGTTTATTTATGTTTTAAAAAAAGATACCTTTGTACACTCATCTTACTTCTTACTAATATTATAAGTTAGCTTTCGCTCGCAACTACGTTCGCGCGAAATAAAATAAAATTGAGTGGCCTGTGTGTTCTTCCAGACTATTCTCTAGATATATGCCAAATTTCATCAAAATTCGTTCAGCCGTTTAGGCTACAAACCCTAACAAACATCCATCCATCTAAATCTTCACATTTTTAATATTAGTAGGATAAGTAAGATGTCAAAGTTTAGATGGATGGATGGGTGGATGTTCTTTAGAAAGTATCTCCGAAAAGACTCGAAGGATATTGATATTTGGCACAGATATAGAACATGGTCTGGAGAACACATAGACTAATTGCTATTGCTTTTTTCCGCGTAACGAAGTAATGGGCAAAGGCTAGTCTCTTGCCTATTTAAAAAAAAATGTGTTTAAAACTCTTTTTTAAAACATGAAATATGTATTATCATGTCATGAGATCGCTATATGTACGTCCCCATTGAGGTTGTCGGAGCTCGCCGCACTTTAGTGGCACCAGGTCTGTCAGCCGCGCTGGCTCACTCTTGGTTGATTTCATACACATTTATTCGCAGATGTCATGTATGTGCAGATTGTATCACGATGTTTTCCTTCACCGTAAGAACGCCGGGTAAACGTACATATGAAATTCGAAAATCGAGAGATGCATTGATAGGTGTCGGGATTCGTACCCAAGTCGTGTACCTGACTATCAGCCACTGAAGTCAAAGTATGTGTAGAACTAAACTTGTATCCTAGGCTACGACTCGTAGCTATCCTAATTCAACGCATGGTTTCACTAAAAGATTGCACATGATACTGAATATAGTGCGACAAGTTTATCTGGCCCATAGGTCCGTAGCCGTCTTGTGCTGTGCAGTGCGCAGCGAGCACGCGCCGTGTCTAGATCTGCGCGGTGTTGATGCGGCTGCGCCTAGCTGAGTTGACATTGATTATCATAGCAGCAATTATAAATCTATTTTTCTATTATTTATGTTTTTTTTAAGTCTATGATATAAAAAACCCTACACTTACTACTGTCTGTAGGCTTTATATTTTAATGCTATTTACTTTAGGGGGTAAATAAATTTAAAAAAAACGTCATGTGGTGAAATAACAAAAACTACAACTATTAGTCAATGGCAAAGGTTTTCATTGTCATGAGTACATTTCAATCGAAAGTTTTAAGATTGTAAACGATAAAATAAAGTTTTTATAACTTGACCTGAAGTATTTAAATAATATTTTTAATGTTTACTTCTGAAACTAACGGATCACAACTTTAAAGGAAAACAAGACAGGCGTCGAATGAATAACTCTGCTATTAAGAAAGAAGCATATAAAACTGATTGTCATCTTTGTTATTAATATTAAGTGAAAAACGCGCCTTTCTTACGTCATAGCTAAATAAAAGTGTGTCAAATTAAATAGTCTCTAGTTTGAAATGTCAAAAAATAAATAAAACCGTGCTACTTGCTTTCTCTAAGATGATTCTCTGGCGCCGGAAAAACTGTGATATCCCGCACAGATACATGGTGATGGTGCGCAGTGCGTGGTGCGCGGTGCGCGGTGCGAGGTTCGTGGTGCGCAGTGCGTGGTGCACGTACCGTGGTGCGCAGTGCGTGTTGCACGTACCGTGGTGCGCAGTGCGTG